>JAJOOH010000336.1:0-59413 GCA_029582605.1 Solanum gracilifrons | reverse complement strand
GCTGGTTGTCACCGGAAAAAAATGGGGTCTTTGGGTGGCGGCTATTCTTTCAGAATAGGATAGAAAAATATTTTAGGGTTTTTCTCCTCCTAATTGAATTTGTTTGTTTGGGTGGTTGATTGGTTGAGCGGTGGTTGTTTGGCGATGGAAAAGATGGGTTGTTTGGTTGATTTAATGGCATGAGGGAGGTGGTTTGGGGACTGTTGATGGTGGTTTCGGCTGGTTGTCACCGGAAAAAAATGGGGTCTTTGGGTGGCGGCTATTCTTTCAGAATAGGATAGAAAAATATTTTAGGGTTTTTCTCCTCCTAATTGAATTTGTTTGTTTGGGTGGTTGATTGGTTGAGCGGTGGTTGTTTGGCGATGGAAAAGATGGGTTGTTTGGTTGATTTAATGGCATGAGGGAGGTGGTTTGGGGACTGTTGATGGTGGTTTCGGCTGGTTGTCACCGGAAAAAAATGGGGTCTTTGGGTGGCGGCTATTCTTTCAGAATAGGATAGAAAAATATTTTAGGGTTTTTCTCCTCCTAATTGAAAATATCCCACAACCCACTTTAGTTTTTGACCTAACAAAAATTTAAATAGACAATTGTTATACAATGGGCTCAAATCGTGGGCTCAAGACTGTGGCCCAAAATTGTTGGCTAATAAAATATATGTGTATACCACTCTTATTCATATTAAAAGGAATTTCTAGACTGTGCTAAAAAATAGCAAAATGAATATTAATAAAAGTAACAAATAAAATGAATATTAACTAGTGTAACGAATGAAATGAATGACATGTAAGAAATGCAATCTAACAAAATATAATGATTTAATCAAACTGAAAAAACATATGAACATATTAAACCGACAGCGAAAAAAAGATGTAATCAAAATTAACTGATAAAAATTCTAAAATTTCGAAAAATATGGAGAAGTATCGATAAACTTATTTAAAATTATATAAAAAATATATTTTGAACTATTGAATGAACACAACTTAAAAGTTATGAATTTTGAAACTATTAGGCAAAAATTGGATGTCAACAACTATCTCTTTCCTTGGAAATGATTGATGAATGAAATCATGGACAAAGAAAATTGAAAATTCAATTTTGGCCGAATACATCACCTTCATATAAAAGTGTGGTTTGAATGTGATGGAAGTAGCTCAATTTGCTTTCAAAAGGTTCTACGTTGTGTTGTATCTTTGCTGATGTAGTCCACACATGTGGCTTAATTGAGATGCATCCTTTTGGATGTTCTCGAAAAAATAACTATAAAATTCATTAGTAGAGCATAAATTAAAGGAAAGGGTAGCACCCCTTTCGATACTTTCTACCATGTTCTTTGCATGGTTTTGTGGATACGCTACTATCTTTGTGATTCGAAGTCGTTCTTGCTTCAAAATCCATGCATGTTCACAACCTTCATTTGATTGTTGAAGTGTGCTGTGAGTTTATTAAAAAGGCAAACATATCCATTGACAGGATATGAGTGTGGTGACAAAATGATTGTCAGTCCATTTGATAGGAAAAATGTGAATTCATTAATAGGATATTTGGAAAAATGAAAAGATGTTCATCAATAAGACGCATGAGAATCCATCAGTAGGATATTTTTTGATATAACTCTCTGTCCATTGGTATGACAAATGAGAAGGATCTATTAGTAGGATATATCAGGTAGAATAAATGCATGTCCATCAGTGATATATTTGAGATTCCTTCAATAGGATATATGTTGATCCATAATGTTATGACCCAAACCGCCGTGATTGGCACCCACACTAACCCTCTAGTTGGAGAACCATTACTACTACCAAACTAAACAATACGAACCAAAAGACATACATTTAAAGATGCGGAAAAGGTTTAAATAATTAATCTAAAAGCTCAGTTCCCATAAAATCATTAAGTTATAAAATAAAAAAAAACAAGCGGAAACTCAACCCTTAGAACCAGAAAGTCATTGGACAAAAACTTCTAACTAAATGGTCTAAGGGGATGCAATTCCCAAAGAAACTAAACATAAAGTAAAGAGTCTGAAAGGTCTAAGTCCGAAGGAAATGGACTAAGATCCTAGATGATTCCATGGTAGCCTGAAGGAACTGGCTCACCCTTGAACATGACAAGTCAGTGATCACCTAGCTGAGGTCTCTCAAAAGCCGCCTAAAGATGCCCTATTATCAACAAAGAAAGAGCAAGTGCAGTATCATTACACAAAATAACGGTGTATTGGTAGGATCACGTGGCTATTTTGGTAAGTTAGACATACACAAGTAACTACAACATAGTAAACTACACATATACATAAATAATAACAATCTACCCATTCATGCTCAATACATCAGTTTCACAATATCAATCTCAAATGCAACAATCAGTGATGGTTCTCTCATGGAACTCACACTCAAATTGTTAGTTTGTTAGAATGTGACACCCCATCAAAATAATTTGTCAGAATGTGACACCCGATTCAATATGTGTCAGAATGTGACCCCCGATCTAATATGTGTCGGAACGTGACACCCGATCCGATCAGTCACAACCACAACCACAATCAGCACCACAATGAATGATTTACACACTTTTATTGTACGATCGGGTAACATGTTCATTACATGCTACGGAATCCCGAATAGTCATTTCAATTGATTGATTTCATCTTTACCTATTCAGCTACATGCTTGAATACAATGGAGAAATTAGCTGGAATATATAACACAGACGGGAAATCAAACAATCACATACCTCAAAACCAAGCCTGAACACTCTTAAGGAACTTGAGCTTTCCCTTTTTGGAGTCTCCCAGCTTGTTCTTGGTCTAAAACAAGTAATTAATGGCAAGGATCAATAATAGTGTCCTAGTTTACCCGGATTATATTCAAATACTAACCCTTGGAAAAATCCATGATCCTAACACCCAACTAGGGCCTTTTCCACCATTAAATTCAAGCCAAAACCCTCCACCAAGGATAAATAACACGGATTCTAAGTTCTAAGAATCAATTTACAAATTAGGGGAGTAATTGACTTACCTTTAGAGTGATAATTAGTGAACAATAAGAAGAAACAACCCTAGTTCACCTTTTTTCTCTCCAAGAATGAAGTTTCCAGAAAAATAACGTTTTTGGAACTTTTCCCATTTTTACTCGCGACTAGCCCGCCATAGCGGGAATAATCCCGCTGTGGCGTGTTGCATGGAGATAGAGACTCAAAATTTGTGTTCCAAGTCCCCATTTCACAACACACCCTTAAACCTTGATGTTCTAATACCACTTTTTCACGCTAAGATCAATTACGAGACTTCTACCCGCCCAAATTCAATTCTGTAAAGCCGTACATGATCCTTATCATCTTGGCTGTCCACTCAAATGATCAAATTAATAATCAAAGGATCATAGTGGATTCTTTGAAAATTGAGACAGTACAACACTGGCCACAACCCACCTCTTCAATAGAGATATCAGATGTTTCTTGGGTTTGGCCGGTTATTACGAAAGATTTATTGAAGGATTTTCATCCATAGATTTTGCATTGACCAAATTGACCCAAAAGAAGGTCAAATTTAAGTGGTCAGATGAGTGTGAGAAAATCTTCTCAAAATAGAAGACTAGGTTAACTACAACTCTGATCTTGAATCTACCAGATGTTTCAGATGGTTATGTGATTTATTATGATGCATCCAGGGTCAGCCTAGATTTATGGTGATGCAGTGAGGTAAGGTTATACCTTTCGATTCTAGACATCTTATGGTCTATGAGTTGAACTACCTGACTCATGACCTTGAGCTTGCAGCCATAGTATTTTCCCTAAAATTTTGGAGACACACTTGTATGGTGTTCAGATTGATTTGTTCACAGATCATAAGAGCCTCTAGTATGTGTTCACCCAAGAAGATTTGAATCTTCGTCAGAGGATATGGCTTGAATTCTTCAAAGACTATGACATGAATGTGCTTTAGCATATGGGTAAGGCCAATGTAGTGGTTGATGCTCTCAGTAGGCTGTCAATGGGTAGTGTAGCACATGTTGAGAAAGAAAAGAAAGAGCTAGCCAAATATGTTTTCCGCTTGCTCGCTTAGGAGTTTGACTTACGGATACATTAGATTGTAGTGTGATAGTTTAGAATGGATCATAATCTTCATTCGTAGCAGAGGGTAAGGAAAAATAGGATAGTGATCCTATATTACTTTAGTTGAAAGGTGTCTTTCATCAGCAGAAAGTTGAGGCTTTCTCCTAAGAGGGATATGGTGGGCTTCGTTACCAGGGTCACTTATGTGTTCCTAATGTGGGTGATTTGAGGTAGCATATCCTTACTAAAGCTCATAACTCTAGGTATTCCATTCATCCATGTCCTACTAAGATGTATTGTGATCTACATGAAGCCTTTTGGTGGAAAGGCATGAATAGGGACGTAGCAGACTTTGTGTCTAACTGTTCTAACTGACAATAGGTTATGTAGAACATCAGAAACCAAAAGGTATGACTCATGAGATTAACATTCCTATATGGAAGTGGGAAGTGATAAACATGGAATTCGTTATGTGTTTACCTCGTACTCACAGTCAACGTGACTTCATTTGGGTGATATGGACACAGTCATTAAGTCTGCTCACTTCTTGGCTTTCAAGACTACAGATTCAGTGGAGGACTACGCCAAAATTTACATCAATGAGATATTCATTATGTATAGGGTTCCCTTGTCTGTCATCTCACATAGAGGTCCTCAATTTACCTCTCATTCTGGAAATCGTTTCAGAAAGGTCTTGGTACTCAAGTAAATCTCACTACAACATTTCATCCACAAAGGGATGGTCCGACAGAACGTACCATTTAGACCTTAGAGGACATATTGGGAGCTTGCGTGATCGATTTCAAGAGTAGTTAGGGTGATCAACTACCTCTCATAGAGTTCGCCTATAATTGTCACTCCCCGAGCCTACATCCTGGTCAGGACTGACACTCAAGAATTATTGTTAGCCTCAAGAGAACCCTTGGCCTGGCTTACTACTCAGTAGAAGACTTTACTCAATACAGATAATTCATGAAATAAACTAGAATGTTGTAAATGGAAACATTCAACTGGCCAATAAAGCAACTCAAGTCTTATAAATCAAACAATTAAAATGAGCAAGACTAATAAACTAACAATGTGTAACTATTTATGAATCTTCTAATACTATGAAGGATGTTGGTTCAAGATCCCCTATCATCCTAACAACTAAAATGACAAAACATGCTAAAAGGGATCCTCCGGAAAGCAAAGAGGCTCATCAAATGTCTCTGAAACTCAACAAGATCAACGAAGCACTAGATGTTGATCCTGGTTACCTATATCTGCATCATAAAAATATGCAGGACAAATGACGTCTGGAATGTACGAGAATGTGAGGGGAATTCTGAAACATGACATACGCTTGAATTGGAGATAGAGAAATACTTACCTTGTCTCAACTCAACTCAGTAATACTAAACTCATTTTAAATCAGTCAATAATTAACTCAATGTATTAGAAAATACAATGTAACCCAATTTGCATATAAAAATACACGTAACTTTGTGGGAGATTCTCTAACCGACAATCATCACTATGAGTTATGTGATGATACGTCGTTTAACCCACGCTGCCAGAGCTGTCCTATACATTGTCGGGGTATAGAAACTACTACTAAGTGGATCCACTAGTCTATGCTAAAAAACATTAAGGAATCATCTAAAAAGTATGACCATTTCTACCCACGTTGGCTACATGGTTTATGGAGACTTGAGTTATCTGAACTCGTCTCCAAATCGGTGCTCGATACTACTCCCAAAATGTAACTAGCTCATATGTTTAAAAATATAACTTTTCTGTGGTTAGAGATTATTACTCAAAAGATCTTTCTCTTAAAAGAGATGGTACTAAAACTGCTCATGAAAACTTTTTTTTTTTGGGAAATCGGCGTTTCCTATCATATTAAATGTGAAAATATTTACTCTTTGGGAATACTTGGTTCCCATATAAGATTTTAAAGAAATGAACTTGGCTTTACTCTTTCTCAATCTCAACTCTTATGTCTTTAAAACAAGTTTAAAATGATTGCAAAAGACTTTTGAAATGACTTGAAGAACTCTCAATACTTGACTCTTAACTCTATCTGGAATTTGAATTTATGGATTCAAGATTTTGGTTTGGAATGTAGGACCTCTCAATGATTTGGGAAGGTTATGATAGTCATTCATAAGAATGGGCAACGATCAAAGCTAAGGCACACTGGCACAATGTGGATAAAGAATTTATTTTTTAGTCGCATAAATATTTTCGAGCAGAGTACTCCGTATCGTCTCCGCGACGTGGCTATGTATTTAAATTTTTGGCCACTTAAATATTTTCGAGGCAGAGGACTCTGTATCCTCAACACGATGCGGAGACGGGGTAATTATCAGGGAACTGAAATTCTAAGCGTCTTCGCGACGCGGACCTGGACAGAATTATTTGCCTGATCTTTTCCTCTCCTCCCAAACTCGATTCAACTTGCACCCAAAACAGTTTTATCGACTAAATATTCAAAACTTTACAAACCCAGAACCAATCAAATGAAACCACAGGAAAATTCATCAAGGAACTCAAAGTCTTTATGAAACTCACACCTGAAGAACTCAAAAAATTCCAATTATGGCTATAACTTAAGAACATCAAATTCTTTAACTTAAGAACGAATTTTTACGCAGAAATTACCATGATTGACGCGTGTGTGAACGAACGCAACACTATGTTAACTCACAAACCTCTTTAGGGATCAACCCTTGGCAAAACGACCTTCGATTCCGCAAGAAATCTCCAATAACACCTTGACTTTTCTCTTTTTCTCCTCTTCTTGAACTATTCTCAAACCTTAGGCATTAATTTAAATTGCGTAAACTGAACCAATGCAGTTTAGAGCCCTAATTAATTACTAAAAACGAAATAACTTGATTTGGTAAGGAAAAGACCAAAATACCCTTCTTAAATATGGGTAACTTTCCATAACTTCACAGCCCGACTTCCGACGGCCATATCTCCATCATACGAGCTCAAATTCAGCAAACTTAGTGGCGTTGGAAAGAGGATTCCAAGACCTTTCATTTTACATCTTATGTGACACCTAAATCATCTTGAGTTATAGTCGTTTGAAGTTGACCCAAAACTCATACTTAGCATAACTTGCTTAAATTTCCAAATTTAATCTTTTCAAAAATAGTTTCTTTCTAATTCTAGTTCTTTCAAATAGTGAGGTGTTACAATAATAATAGCTTCCATTCTTGTATTCAGATGGCCCCGTATGAGGCACTATATGGGCATAGATGCAGGTCCCCGATTGGTTGGTTTGAAGTAGGTTAAGCAGCCTTGATTGTGCCAGATTCAGTTCATGAGACTATGGAGAAAGTTCAGCTCATCTGAGATAGACTAAAGATAGCTCAGAGTCGTCAGAAGTCCTATGTAGATGTGAGGAGAAAAGATTTAGAGTTCGACATTAAAGATTGGGTTTTCCTAAAGGTGTCACCTATGAAGGGGGTGATGATATTTGGCAATAAAGGGAAGCTCAGTCATAGATATGTAGGTTCTTACAGAATCCTAAAAAGGGTTGGTAATGTGGCTTATGAGTTAGAGTTGTGAGCAGAACTAGCAGCGGTTCATACAGTCTTTCACATTTCCTTGTTGAAGAAGTGTGTGGGTGATCCAACATCCATAGTACCAATAGAGAGTGTGGCTGTAAAGGATAGTCTCACTGATGAAGAGGTCCCAGTTGAGATTCTTGACCGTCAGGTTCGTAGGTTGAAAAATAAGGAAGTCGCTTCAGTAAAGGTTTTGTGGAAGAGTCAGTCAGTAGAGGGAGCTACTTGGGAAGAAGAAGAAGCCATGATGGCCAAGTACCCTAATCTCTTTCCTTTCGATTCTGTTTCTGGTTGAGGTAATAGTTGCTCTCCAGTCTCTCAGTTTACTCTTGTGTAATTCAGTCTCAATATCTTCTTTCCTCAGTTATCCTTGTAATTCAGTCTCTTTGCATGTTCATGGAACTCAACTCAGTCAGATATCAATTTCAAGTTGTTTTAACATTTTGGGTCAACTTCAAACAACCATAACATTTAGCACATGATGAGTTAGGAGACACATAAGATATCAAATTAAAGGTCTTAGAATCCTCTTTCCAACTTCGCCAAGTTTGTTAATTTTTGAGCTCGTATGAGGGAGATATGCTCATTTGAAGTCGGGCTGTCCAAATAAGGAAAGTTACCCAAAAATATGAGGGGTATTTTGGTCTTTTCCTTACCCAATCGGATTTAAGTATTTTTCGTAGGGTTTTAGGAGCCTAAACTGACTGGAATCAGTTTTAGTTATTCCTAAAATGCACTTAGGGTTTTTAGAGGAGTTCAATAATAGAAAAGAGGAGAACAAGTTCAAAGTTAGCGTTTGTTCAAGAAATTAAAGATTTCACCAAGAACCTAGTTCTTTGAGGTATGTAAGCTTCCATAGTGTTGGGTTCATTAACTGACACGTCAATCATAAGTATTGAGCAATTTAAGTTCTTGATGAGTTCTTGATAAGTGTTCTTGAAGTTTCATTCAAAATATTGTTTTGTTGGGATTTCAATGAGTTATTGAGATGAAAGTTAGTAGCTTGAGAGTTGTTTTTGAGTATATTTATGTGTAATTATGTTAGTTATTCGAATCTAAGTAAGTTGAGAAGAAACCATTCGATTCAGGGTGAATTAGAGCCACAAATCGAAGAAGAAAATTTCGTCAGATTGTTCTGAGGGAGGGTTGGGGCGGCACCTCAGCAGTGTGCCAATAGCATGTCTCTGAACTTTAGGGGCTAGCACCCCATGCTAGCAGTGCACTAGGGTCGCCTGCCCCCACTTATTTTTCGTCGGTTGTCCCATCTGAGCTCCTTTAAAGTGTATATTTAATCCCTATTGATTCTAAACACTCTAAACTACATCTAAACACCTAACATGAATCATAACCTTGAATTCATAATTCAAATTCAAGGTAGAGTTAAGAGTCAAATCTTGAGAGTTATTTAGAATATTTTGAGAAAGTCCCTTTGAGTCTTTTTGAGGAGTCTTCTACAACTTCTAATAACTTGTATCAAGACTATAGTAAGTGGGAATGAGAATGAGGAGAATGTATTCATGAGTTTTCATTATCATCGAGGCCCTTCATATAATGGATCATAACTCTTGAATTCATAATTCAAATTCAAGATAGAGTTAAGAGTACAGTTCAAGAAATTCTTTGAATTAAATCGTGAATCCTTTGAGATCAACTATCGATTTGAGATATGTTTTTAGGAAGTATGTATGAGAATGAGAGGAGTCGTATACATGAGGTCCATATTGTTATGTAGACCCTTGAGTCAAGTTGTTTATGCCCATATATTTCCGCATGAACTCCATAAGTTTAGTATCTTTGAGAGGAGTAGTATATTCAAGTTCTAAGTCTTGAATATTGATTTCCTATCCCCTTTGAGGTTATATCCCTAGTCCTGGGACTATTACGTGTTACCCATGAAGTTCTTTGAGTTGAGTTGTTCATGCCCACAATTCTACATAAACCCTATGAGTTGAACATTCTTGAAATGAGTAGTATCATTGAGTTCTTGAGTTTTGGAATTGTTGAGTTCTGAGTATTGAGTTCTATGTATGGTTATTAAAAACCTTGAATTGAGTCGTTCACGCCCATAATTCGGCATGAACCCTATTTTGAGAAGTCTTTTACAATCAATTTAAACTTGATTTAAGATTTGAGCACTTGAGTTTGAGAAAGAGTATAGTTGAGTTCATTTTTTCAAAATGAATCTATGGGAACTAAGAATTACCAAGAGTTAATATTTTCACATTTAAACGAGGAGGAAACTGAGATTTCCAAAAGAGTTTTTAGCAGTATGAGTGATCTCAAAACACACAAAGAGTTATGTTTTTAAACATATTAGCTAAATATATTTTGGGAGTATTATTGAGCACCGATATGGGAGAGAGTTATAACAACTCACAGCTCCCATAAACCATGTAGCCAATGTGGGTAGAAAGGGTCATACTTTTAAGATGTTCCTTAATGTGTAATACCCCGGAAACTAGTATGTTAAACTAAAGAGTTCTAGAGCCTTGTGTTGGGGTTTTAGGGTTTGATATGAGGGTTAGAATCGCAAAATGACTTCATGTACTTAGAGTGAGGGTTTTAGGGTTAGGCCGTCAAGGTACGACCCCCAATGACCAACCAAGGGGTCATTGAGGAGGACCCTAAAAACTGCCCCAAAAGTTATCAAAAAGCAGCCTCCCACGAAGGGCATCTACGGCCAGTAGATGGACCCACGCCCTGTGGGAATGAGTTGTGGGTTAAAGCTTTGCCTCCCCTGCATGATTGAGCCCCAGACCATCACCCACGAATGACCAGTACGGTCCGTGGACCCACCCACGGTCCGTGGGTGTGGTCTCGTGGGTGGGGGCAAATTTGAAGTGTAATTATTTTAAGTTGGGACTTAGGGGTTAATTCATTATTTGTTAGGGGTTAAGTGGGCCTGGTTATTTAGTTATTATACCACCTATATAAACCTAATATACCCCTAAATACATGGATCCTAGACATAATTTCAAGGCCCCAAAACAAACCCAATTCCCTCCAAGAAATTCTCTCTCTAAAAGTAAAGAAGAAGAAGAGATGGAAGCTAGGGAAGAATTCTTCCATTGATGCAAGAAATTCAAATATGATGAATTTATTTGTTTTCCATGCTTAACCCTCGTCTATTTGATGAAATTGATATTATGTGGGTTTATGCCAGAAAAGGTGAAATTGAAAACTTACAGTTGATCTTCTAAAATTGATGATGTCTATAGTAATTGTTCAAGAATAGGAACATATAGGCATGAATTGAACTAGATTAAAGATTATATAATGGATCTTGACTAGTAATGATTGAAGTTGAACCTTTATGATGATTTATGCCTAGATTCACCTAATAATGAAGAAAGTGATTAGAATACCTTGAAATATGGGTATGAATGATGATTGTAGAAGTAAAGCTTTGAGAGTAGGGCTTGTAGACATGAATCTTGACCACTAGGGCTTGAGAGTAAAGCTAATATGATTAACTATGGAGGTTAAGGCTTTGAGAGTAAAATCTACATTGGAATAGAAGGCTAATGAATATAATTGTGATGAAAGATCTTTACCTACCTAATTCACCTCATTAATGATAGATGATAGGAAGTGATAGAATCACTTGAGTCATGATGATGTCCATGTATAATGTAGAATTCTTGATATGATATTAAGCATGAATATGAACTTAACATGAAAAGGTTCTCACATAGTAATGGTTCTAATGTTGAATATCTTTTCTCACCTAATTGAACCTAAGGCTAAAGATCCTTCATCCCTACGTCATGGATGGTGATAGTTGCTCATACATGGTATAAAGTTGTATTTTTATGAATTAACATGGATTGGTAGTCAAGGACATCTTTCTATGAAACTAGAGTCAAAGTAGAGACTTAATAATTATGTTGTGGGATTTAGGCCTAGCACCGAGTGGATATTGATATTAGATGGAGGTTCCCACCAGTTGAGTTTGGGCTACCCAAATGGGAAGTCTCACCTAGTAGAATCCGGATTTCCCAAAGTATGTCTCATGAGATGGAAGCGTTCCCCTAGTGGAGTTTGGGCTTTCTAGTAGCAATCTTTGTATCCCATAACTACGTGCCCTGTAGGAAAGTTGGCTAGTGGATCCAACTAAGCTAACAAACTGGTTCTACCTTAGGCAAGAGGACCACCTCTTGACGGTGTAGGTAACATCGGGAGGGATCATATGATAGCTCATATGTTCTCATGTCGGTTAAGGATATATCCCAACTACAACTAGATTAGTAATGAACTAAGATTATGCTTGAAGAAGCATCTCCTAGAGTTCAAACCTAATGGAGTAAGATTATGCTCAATGAAACATCTCCTAGGGTCGAAAACAATTAATAAAGTAAGATGTGGTTGAAGAAGCATCTCCTAGGATTCAAAACAATGATGAACTAAGATGTACTTAGGGTAGTACCTTATAGAGTTCAACTTAATAAGGAACTAAGATATGCTTAATGAAGTGTCTCCTAGTGTTTCCAAAGAGGGACTTGTCCCTACTTTAAAAGCATGAGTATGATGACCTAAAGAAGTACTTAGTATGGATGGGATTATGGGGTCTCATCTATGCATTGCACAAGTATAACTTAAGGTAACCTAAGAAGTGTTGTCTTATATGATGTATGCTTTGATAGATTGTTACTATAGTTTCCTTTCATGATATGATTGACTAAAGGTTATAATTACCTTGTCTATATGAAATAAGCTAAGAATGAGACCAAATGAAGGGTAAGTATGAATATGGTGACTTCAAGGTTATGCTTACTGTGAACGGTATTATGGGATGTCATTCATGCATTACACAAGTATGCTTGGAGGGTAATTAGGAGTATAGTGCTCTTATGATATGAAAGCCTAGGTCTTGAATATGCATATATCCTATCATTAAGGTGACCAAAAAGGGATACTTAGCTTGGATGGGATTATGGGGTCTTATTCATGCATTGCACAAGTATGCTTTGAGGTTACTTGAGAATGGTCTTATTATGATATGAATGACTAAGAGTTGAATAATGCTTATATTGTATCATCACATAACTCATAGTGTTGGTTGTCGGTTAGAGAATCTCCCACAAAGTTATATTGTATTTTTATATATAAATTGAGTTATTATTGATTTCTTCAATACATTGATTTGCTATCTATTGTTTTAGAAGCTTTCCATATATTGCATATTTTATTATTGCTTTATCCTTGAGTATCCAGAGTTGAACTATGTTTCACAAAGTTGAGTATCTTATTGTTGACTTGAGCCCTATTTCTCTGAGTTGAGTTGAACTATGTTTCACTGCGTTCAGTATCTTATTATTGAGATGAGCCCTATTTCCTCTGAGTTGAGAAGAGATAAGTATGTTTCTTTTCCATCAGTTCAAGCTTATGTTTATGCTTTAGAATTCCCCTTACATGCTCGTTAATTCAATGTACTGAGCCATTTGGCTTGCATCATGAAATGATGCAGATAAAGGTATTCAGGATCATTAACAGGCGTTTCGTTGGGGTCATTTGATATTCCAGTCACCTTTGGTGAACCTTCTTATATTCTAGAGGACTTCACCTTTATCTTACAATTAGTAGTTTTGAGATGTCGTGGATCTTGTCCCGATATCCTTCTGTAATAGTAGAGGCTTCATAAACAAAGTTGAGGAGTTTCTATATTTACTTTTATTTTGAGTATTGTACAGACTTTTAAAAAGGTTGAGTATTTGAGTTTATTTATATTAATTCAGTTTTAAGGTTTTGTATGCCTGAGTTAGTATTTCGCTTGTAGCCAGCTAGCATGAGGGCTCGCTTGGGGACCATCAATGGTTCTTGAGTGTCGGGCACTCCAGGGGGTAGGCTCTGGTCGTGACATGGTATTTCGTCAGATTTAAGTTAGGGTTATTGTGGTCTTTTCCCCTATGCATTGGACACTTAAAGTACGTTGTTTGATGCCTAAGCTATGTGGTTTTACTTAGTCTAAGCCTAATAACCTTGTTAGACATACCCAAAACCCTCATTCTCCAAAGATCATTCAACTTAAAGCGAAAAGAAGAGAAAGAGGCGACCAACTATTCCAAGAATAGGCAGAAGAATTCTTTGAAGTTCAACCCTAAAATCCAAAGGATTTTTCGTAGATTTTGTCACTAGGTATGTGAGATTTCACTAGTGGGTTTCTTTCATCCACTAGGTCCCTAGAATTAAGTTAGTTCCTTGAGTCCACATAACTTGTTTAGACCTAGGGTTTGTAAAATCTTGGGAATTTGTTGTGATTTCAGCTGCTATAGAATCCATAGTCTCCATAACATATATTCTTGGAAACATTTCGTAATTTCTTGTATAAAACTCAGAACCCGTGTTTTTTTGTAAATTCTCTTAGTTCATGAATTATACTTGGTAGGCCAGTTAAACAAAAAATTATGCTCCAGATTTCGAATGTCACATTCTTAGTATACAAATGTTGAATTCTCAGTTGGCATGTCAGTATTTTGATCGATTCAGTATTTAGTGTTGTTTAGCTTCATATGTATTCAGTTAGGAGTAGACTTAGCACTAAGTTGGACTACGGTTCAGCATACCCTCATAGTCCAGGAACTATGTGCCCACATAGTATTATATGTCCCATCTGTTGGGCATTTGGATTAGTGATCACGCCACAGTCATGCCTTTATACCCCTGGAAAGGTATATTGGGGGTCCTCTGGATGGGGCATATACATCGGACTCTATGTTTAGCTCACGTGGTTTATTTCGGTTAAGAGTAGCTCCCACAATCAAACTCTTATTGCATTGACCAGGTTGTCAGAATTTATATCAGTATACAGTTCAACATGTTATCTTCATGATTAGTACTTGGTCACTACATTCAGTTTAGTATTTTTCAGTTCTATCTCAGTATCTATATCTCTGTTCAAATTACGTCATGCCTCGAGGCTACCCCCTTAATGTAACATGGTACATAAGATCACAAGTGACCCCAAACTAACCCTACTACTGGCATATCATAAGCATACTAAAACAATTGAATAAAGAGATACTATGTGGAAGCTAAAACATTAGTTAACTGAAAGATAGGGAATACCCAATAATGATCTGAATATATAAATAATTTTTAAGAGTTTAGTGATACTGAACAATCACTTAAAGGCTAAGGCTGAATCTAACACTATGTATGATAAGGCCTCTAACTGATTAGAGTTGCTGGGACATGCCCCCAGATAACCCTAGCAAAACAAAAAACTTAAATGAAAGACTGAATCTGAAAAACATGTCTATTGTCCTCGAAGTATGAGGACTCACCACTGAAGCGACTGAATATACATCGGAAATCGATCTATGCGTGATCTCGATGCTGACTACCTGAGCCTACATCACGAAAGGATGTACCGCAGAGTATGCGTCAGTTCTTGGAATGTACTGAGCATGCAGGATATGGAATAGAGATGAACAAATATAACTAAGCAATAACAAAATCTGAACAGAATAATAATATTGAAATATACTGAGAACTAAGTTAAATGCAATAACTAAGCACTAATCATAAATTTAACATGCTGAGACTAAATACTAACTGAAAACCTGGTAAAATACACTAGAGTCTGACTGTGGGAGCTACTATTAACCGACATAAAACCATGTGAGCTAAATGTGGAGTCTGATGTATACGCGCCATCGAGAGGACCCAATATACCTTGTTATACGTATAGAGGAATGACTAGCGTACTCCTAAAATTTGATGCCCACAGAGGGGACTTATAACCTATGGGGGCACGTTGTCTGGGACTATGAGGATATGTTCAACCCTAGTCCAACTCAGTTCTAAGCCTACTTCAAACGGGAAATGTGTATGACACAACTTAACTGAAATACTAGATTAGCTCAATATTCTGACATGCTATCTGAGAATGCAACATTTTAGTATTGACAATGAAACAGTCAAACTCTGAGGCATGTATATTTGTTTATCTGACCTAGCTAGTCTAATTCATAAACTGAACGAATCTACACAACTAGGGTTCTGAGTTTCATGCAAGTAGATAAGCAACAATTTCACGAAACATGATAATCCGATTAAGAATGCTATAATAACTAAATCACAACAAATATATAAGGTTTTAGAAACCGTAGGTCTAAGCATGATATAGCGAATCAAGAATCGGAATAAATTCTAGAGACCTAGTTGATGAAAGGAACCCACTAGTGAAATCCCATATACCTGGTAACCAAATATATAGAGAAATCTTTCGATTTCAGGGCTGGAACTGAAAAAACCTGGTTCTTGTTCTTGAGGGAAAACTGTTGCCTCTTACTCTTCTCTTCGTTCTAATTTTTGATGATTTAGGAGAATAAAGGTGTTTGGTAGGTTTTGATTAGAATATTAGGCTAAAACTGACAAAAATGACGTAGTTTAGGGATAAAATAATTAGGAAAATACCCAACTACCCCTAAACTGAAAGTTGATTGCCGACTCACGGACCCTGACCGTCGAGCCATCCTGTCTGTCCGTCTTCTGGCTTTAGAGAGGGAGAATTTGAACCTCGAACCATATACTTGGATCATGGACCGTGGTCCCACTTACGGTCTGTAGGACTTGGCGTGGTTGTGGATTTTATTGAGGATCCTGGGTGGCCGACCTACGGACCACACCTACGGTCCGTGGTCCCACCTACGGGTGATGGGTGGCCTCCATCGGTGGCACCTTCAGGTTCTGCCACGTCTGTTATTTGGTCTATTTCGGATTGTGGTGTTACATTATCTCTCCTTTGGGAACATTCGTCCTCGAATGAAGTCTAAACTAGCTGAGTATGGAGGGAAGGAGCTGCAATCTCTACCACTAAGTACTAAAAACTGATATCTGCCTGTACTGAGTTCTAAGAACATGCAATTATGCTCAAAATGCAAGAACTACTGAAGGAACATGATACTAAGACTAAATTTACGCAAGAGTAAACTCAGAGACTGTAGAGGAACTATCACCTCAAGCTGAACTAGAATTAGATGTAAAGAGATGAGGATACTTGACCTTCATGGCTGCTTCTTCTTCCCAAGTGGCTCCTTCTACGGACTGACTCCTCCAGAAAACCTTCACTGAAGCGACTTCTCTATTTCTCAACCTACGAACCTAACGATCAAAAATTTCAACTGGCTCCTCTTCATAAGTGAGACTATCCGTCACAACCACACTCTCTAATGGTACTATTTATGCTGGATCACCCACACACTTCTTCAACAAGGAAATGTGAAATACTGGATGGACTGCTGCTAGTTCTGCTCGCAACTCTTACTCATATGCCACATTTCCAAACCTTTTTAGGATTTTGTAAGGACCTACATTTCTTAGACTGAGCTTCCCTTTCTTGCCAAATCTCATCACCCCGTTCATAGGTGACACCTTTAGGAAGACCCAATCATCGATCTCAAATTCTAAGTCCTTTCTCCTCACATTTGCATAGGACTTCTAACGACTCTACGATGTCTTAAGTCTATCCCTGATGAGCTGAACTTTTTCCATAGCTTTATGAACCAAATCTGGCCCAACAATTGTTGTTTCACCTACTTCAAACCAACCAACTGGAGATCTGCATCTCCTCCCTTATAATGCTTCATAAGGGGCCATCTGAATTCTGGAATGATAGATATTATTAGAGGTGAACTCTATGAGAGGTAGGAGATCGTCCCAACTGCCCTTGAAATCGATCACGAAAACTCTCAACATGTCCTCTAAGGTCTGAATGGTACGCTCTGCCTGACCATCCATCTTTGGATGAAATAATGTGCTGAGGTTTACCTGAGTACTAAGACCTTTCTGAAACGATTTCTAGAAATGAGATGTATATTGTGGACCTCTATATGAGATGATAGACAAGGGAACTCCATCCAACCTGACTATCTCATTAATGTAGAGTTTAGCATAATCCTCAACTGAATTTGTAGCCTTGACAACGAAGAAGTGAGCGGACTTAGTAACTCTGTCTATTATCACCCAAATGGAGTCATGCTGTCTGCGAGTACGAGCTGAACCCGTAATGAAGTCAATGTTTATCACTTCCCACTTCCATGTAAGAATGTTAATCTATTGAGTCATACCTCTTGGTTTGTGATGTTCTACCTTAACCTGTTGGCAATACACTTAGCCACAAAATCTACTATATCCCTCTTCATGCCATTCCACTAAAAGACTTCCCGTAGGTCACGATACATCTCAGTGGCACCTGGATAAATCTAATACCTGGAGTTTTGAGCCTCTGTAAGGATCTCCAACCATAGTTCAAGCACATTAGGAACACATAAGCGACCCTAGTAATGAAGCACACCATCTCCCCCTTGGGAGAAAACCTCTACTTTTAGCTGATGAGCTGCACCTTTCAACTATAGCATTATAGGATCACTATCTTGTTTTTCCTTAACCTCTGTTACCAATGAAGATTCTGATCTAATTTGAACTATCACACCACCATCTGACATGTCTATAAGGTCAACTCCTAAGCAAGCAAGTCGGTGAACTTCTTTTGCTAATTCCATCCTTTCTTTTTCAATATGTGCTACACTACCCATATACAATCTGCTAAGAGCATCAGCTACTTCATTGTCCTTACTAGGATGGTAAAGCACATGCATGTCATAGTCTTTGAGGAATTCAAGCCATCTCCTCTGACAAAGATTCAACTCTTTCTAGGTGAACATATGCTGGAGACTCTTATGATCTATGAATAAATCAACATGAACACCATACAACTAGTGTCTCCAAATCCTAAGGGTAAATACTACGGCTGCAAGCTCGAGTTCAGGAGTCGAGTAGTTCTTCTCATGAACCTTAAGCTGTCTAGAAGCATAAGCTATGAACTTACCTCGCTGCATCAATACACAATCTAGGTTGACCCTGGATGACTCACAATAGATTACATAACCGTCTGAACCATCTGGTAGAGTCATGCTCGGAGTGGTAGTCAACCTAGTCTTCAGTTTTGAGAAGCTTTTATCACACTCATTTGATCACTGAAATTTGACCTTCTTCTGAGCCAAATTGGTCAATGGGGAATCTATGGATGAAAATCCATCGACAAATCTCCTATAATAACCGGCCAAACCCAAGAAAATCCTATTATCTGTTGGAGAGGTGGGTTTGGGCAAGTGTTTCACTGCCTCAATTTTTTGAGAATCTACTCGGATCCCTTCGATATATACCACAAGACCAAGGAAAGTGACAGAATGCAACCATAATTCACACTTGCTAAACTTAGCGAATAACTGGAGATCTTTGAAAGTTTGAAGAACAACTCTCAGATGAGTCACATGCTCTTCCTCATTCCTAGAGTAAATAAGGATATCATCGATAAAGACAGTGACGAACAAGTCAAAATATTGTTTGAACACCCTATTCATTAAGTCCATGAAAGTTGCAGGAGCATTTGTTAGTCCAAAATACATAACTACCAATACAGAATGACCATACCGAGTTTTGAAGGCTGTATTCGGAATGTCACTATCCCTGACTCTGAGCTGATGATAGCCGGATCTGAGGTTTCTCTTATAAAAGCAACTAGCACACTGAAGTTGGTCGAACAAGACAACAATCCTAGGGATAGGATACTTATTCTTGATTGTGACTTTGTTCAATTGTTGATAGTCAATGCACATTCTGATTGAACCATCTTTCTTTTTTACGAAAAATACTAGAGCACCCCATGGAGAGATACTAGGTCTAATGAAGCCTTTATCTAGAAGGTCTTTCAACTGCTCTTCCAATTTCTTAAGCTCATTTGGAACCATTCTCTAGGGAGGAATCGAAATAGACTGGGTATCTAGAAAGAGATCTATTACGAAGTCAATTTTCCTTCCGGGAGGAACTCCGGGACGATCTTCTTAAAACACTTCTAGAAACTCATTTACTACTGGGACTGAATCAAGAGTTGGGGTTTCGGAGCTTGAATATTTAATCCGAACTAGATGATACATATACCCTTTAAAGATCATCTTTCTACCCTTAAGGTAAGAAATGAATCGATCTATAGGCAATGAGCTACTACCCTTCCACTATAAGACTGGATTGTTTGGAAACTAAAATTGAACAATTCCGGTTCTACAATCGACTGAGGCATAATTGGAATGTAACCAATCCATGCCTAGAATGATATCGAAATTTACCATTTCAAAATCTACAAGATCTGGTGAGGTGACTTTTTATCTAGCCCGTTGGAGCGTAACTGCCCTGGCAGCAACATTCCGCTTTGGCGGGATGTGGTGTCCAGTATTTTCGGAAGTTTTCTTTCCTAATTAACAACGGTTCAGGTTGTTACAATAAGCCTCCTATCCTACTCAACTTGGTGCATAATAGCTTAAGCACCATAGTTACAAACACAATTACACTGGTTGTTGCTATCCAATGTGTCAAGCTCTTTCCATAATCGCTTCATCTTATTGTAGTAAATAGTAACATCCATGGATCATGATCAGTTAGATTACTAATTTCCTTTTGAAGTTGATACATTTTAGCACCGTTAGTTTGATCATACCAGTATTCTAGCTCTTTCCAGAGTTCAACAACATTATTAACGTACTGCAAGTTATCAACAATGTCTCTTGAGAGTTAATGCAGTATCCATGAGGTGACCATGTCATCAAAACACCCTTATTGATTGAGAAGAGGATAGTATGGATTTGACTTTTTACACTTGCCATTGATGAATCCCATTTTTTTCTTCACGAACAAAGCAGGCAGCATACCACGGCGCCATGACTTGTGGCCAGCTCCATCAAAGACATTGAGAATGATTTTGGAACAAATAGTTTCAGAGGGATGCATGAACAAAGGATCAGTCAAATCTATGGTCTCATTCTGTTGTGCCATGTTGTGAACGAAAATGGAGGAAAAAATTGAATCAAAGATTCAACAGATGAATATGAAATTGAAGGTTGCCAGTAAAGGAAAATGTGACTTGGAAGGTGAGATTGAAGTAATACACTGGAAAATTATAGAGAAGTTGAAGGTAAATAGAAATCGGGAAATCACAGAAAATTGGGAGAGAGTGAAATAGATTCAATTAGAATTTGTCAGATGACAAGCAAGTGAAAGAGTGCGAAGCTGCTAAATGGAGGAACCTGAATCTGATACCATATCAAAACATAGAAGCAAAACTCCATTGACAATCTGAATTGAACCTCCATTGAAGTTTAGAGAGAAAAAAAGATAGAGAAATTGAGAGAGGGAGAAAAAAACTTATGTGTATTGAGAGTATAGAGAAACAACTACATGTTTAACATATAAAATCAACTAGCTAACTAACTCTGTTAAAACTAACAACTATCTTAACCAACTCCAACTACTTTTCTGTTAATTAGTCTAATCAATCTCAACATATGCCATTTCCATTAGAGAAAAGGTTTATCCATGCCATTATTTGTTAACTAAAAAAGTTTCATTTTGCAAAACCATTTCTTAAATGTGATCAATTATGATTCGATCACATTATTAATTAAATCATTTTTTAAAAAAGGAAAAAGACTCAAATATGTCATCGAACTTTGAGAAAAAAACTCATTTGTGCCATCCGTTAAAAAAATGACTCATCTATATCATTTCAATTAACAAATAATTACATGGATGAGCCTTTTCTCAATCAGAAATGACATATATGAGCCAAACTCTTAATGAATGAAATAAATGAGTCTTTTTCAAATTCGGTGATATTCTTGAGCGTTTTACCTATTTTAAATATATTAAATTCGCAGTTTTGAATCTCAAATCATGCATTTTAGAGAATTTGAAATTTGAAATAATAATCTCAAATTGTATATCCAAACACTAATTTAAAATCGTGATTTTATATCACATGTCCAAACGCCTACTTAGAATCGCATAAAAAAGTTTTGCATAGATTAAGAAATTGGGGCATTGTTGTTAGTTAAACTTGTAGCCTATGTGGTTGTTGTGACCACTTATTCTTTGAATACAGTTTCTCTAAGGAAGTGTGTTAAAAGTTATTGCTTTGGCAGGGAGTCATAAAACACTTGAACAAATTGCAGAATAAATTAATTGAATGTGAAAAATAATACTTATATCATGAACCAATGGCAGAATATTAATACAATTGGTTATATCATGAGGAGAATTCTTTAATTGGTCAGGTAGAGGTGTTATATGTTGGTAGAACGAAGGTCAAGTTAAGAAGGAAATTAGATATTTTGAATTATTATTATCGAGGCCAAGTTTATGTTGTTATGATATGTTATCAGCCTTAGAGCTGTTTGTTGTGTTGTAATGTTCACTTTGATGATAAAATGAATTCAATTATAAAAAAAACTACTCAATAATATCGTTTGGACATATAAAATTTAGAAGCCCTTTTTCATTTTATTTTCAAATATCTTTCTATTTATATAATTTATCTAATTTTTGAATGATTTTAAAAATCAAATCTTCAAATTCCAAAAATAGCTTCAGCCTTTTTCTTTTACCCAAAGTATAAACGTTTGGGACTATTTTAACATTAGAAAACTTATCTTAAAATATGATTGATGCAATTATCTTAATATTTCAGAATTTTCCCCAATATTTTGTATCTTATATACAGTCTCCATCTTTTTATGATCGTCAACTATTTCATATCTACAATTTGCCCTCTCGTTTTTTCGGTCATATGAGCTGAGGGTTCACTTAGCTAAGGATCACACTACTAGACCCAAGTCTGCTATATCAGTCTACAGGGAACTAAGTCGTCTCAAGAAACAACGTAGAATCTCTAAAGCCTATCGGCTCCGAAACCCAAGTCTAAGGCAATGAGTAGCCTACACCTAGGCTAAGGCCAATAACAACCTACCAATAACAACAACAACAACAACAATACAAAAACTACGAGGCAAGACGAAATCACACAACAATACTAGGCATGCTTGAGCACTTACTAACTTTATGAAATATTTACCCTTACCTCATTAATTTTCACACTTTGTCGTTCAACACTCCCACTAACTTCACCATTCCCAATGATTTTTTTCATTACCAGTTTCAACAATTCTCGAACTATGATTTGGACAGAAAAACCTATACTCTTTAGATTTCTCTAGATAACCAATAAAGTAACCACTTACCGTTTGAGAATCTAATTTCTTTTCATGTGGATTATAAACTCGAGCTTCAGCTTGACAACCCCAAACATGTAGGTGTCTTAAACTAGGCTTCCTTCTAGTCCACAATTCAAAAGGGGTCTTTGGAACAACCTTACTAGGAATCCCGTTTAATAAATATACAACGGTTTTAAGAGAATACAACCACAATGATATGGGTAATGAGGAATTACTCATCATACTCCTAACAATATTCATAAGTTTCGATTACACCTTTCTACTACATTATTTTGTTGAGGTGTTCCTGGCATAGTATAATGTGCACATATGCCATGTTCTTCAAGGAATTTGGTAAATGGGCCTGGACATTGTCCTGATTCGTTATACTTTCTATAATATTCACCACCTCTATCTGACCTAATGATTTTAACTTTCCTATCTAATTGTCTTTCAACCTCATTAACATACACTTTGTGTCACGCCGCGAGCCTACACCCTTGGCGGGACTGGCACTCGAGAAACATTGCTTGCCCCAAGCAAACCATTGGCCTGGATTACTTACTCAGCGGAAGGCTTTAAGTATTAAGAAAAGAACTCAAATTCAAGATATTCAATTATCTTAAAATAAACTCATAATGTTTTAGAAATAAATATTTAACTTAGCCAAAGTGGCAACTCAAATCTGAACATAAGCCAATAACAAGGTAAAGACAAATGACTAACTAACTGTCTCCTCCAAAATTGAGATGGATGTCGAGACAAAAGCCCCAACATCCTAATGAACTAAAATGATAAAGTAATGAAAAAAGGGATCCTCCAGAAGCAAGGAGGCTTACCAACAACTCTGAAGTTCAACTGGATCAACGATGCACTGGATATTGATCCCGATTACCTTAATCTGCATCATAATAAGATGCAGGCAAACTAGCATCAGAGCATTGAATATACGAGCATGCCAGAGGAATTATAAAATAAGACATAAGCTTGAAAGGAACTGAAAGAAAAACCTGGGCTCAACTCAACTCAACTTAACTCATTTCAATATAACGCAATAAAATAAATGCAATATAAAGAAAAGCTTTTAAAACATGGATAACAACTCTGTGTATTTAAAAATACAATAGTAATTATGAATGTAAAGATACAATATAAACTTTGAATGTATATAAAAATACACTTAACTCTGTGTATATATAAATAAAAAATACTAGTGTGGGAGTTTTTCTAACCGATAGCCATCGCTTAAGAGCTATTGTGATTATACAACGTTTTGCCTCACACTACCAGGGTCGTCCTATACCTTGCCTAGGGCATAGAACCTGACTATTAAGTGGATCCTCTAGTTTATGCTAAAAAGCACTAAGGAATCATCTAAAAAATATGACCCTTTTCTACCCATGATGGTTACAAGGTTTATGGGGGCTAGGAGATGTCTGAACTTTCCCCCATATCGGTGCTCAATACTACTCCCAAAATATAATACTAGCTCTTATGTTTAAAAACATACTTCTTTCTGTTCTTTGAGATAATTGCTCAAAACTTAGCTCAAAATCTATCTTGGAAAAACTAGCTCAAAGGCTCTTTTGGAAATCTCAGTTTCCTTTCTTATTTAAATGTGAAAAAATTTTAAACTCTTTGGGAATACATAGTCCCGATATACTCTTTGAAGAATTGAACTTCAAATCTTTTACACTTTACTCAAATCAAAACTCAAGTCTTAAAACAAAGTGAAAACATTTTTAAAAGACTTTAGGAAGCTCTATGAACTTCTCTTGACTTGGTTCTTAACTTCTCTTCACTTGACTCTTAACTTCTCTTCACTTGACTCTTAACTTCTTTTAAGTTGACTCTGAACTTTCCTTGAATTAAATTATGGATTCAAGGATTGTGATTTGTTATATGAAAGATCTCATGATGTTTAGGAGTGTTTTTAGATAGTTAAACATGAGAAATGATCAAGAAATCACTGCCTGGAAGAAAGTCCGCGACGCAGAGATGCATTTAATTATTTGGTCGCGAAATAAATTGAGGTAGAACTGACCGTGACCACTCCGAGACATAGAGAAAATTTGGTCAATCCTAAGGAATAGGTCCCCGAAGCTGACTTGGTACCCAGATTTTCCCGACTTGATCCTTCTTCTTTTTCTAACCCCAATTCAACTAAATTCGATTCTTTTTCTCCACTCCTCTTTATATTCAAATACCTAGTATGTTTACACAAGAATCTCATCAAACACAACTCTAAAATCGACCTTAAACTCTCAAGAACTCCTCAATGTCATCCCTAATTCAAGAACAAAAGCAATTCAAGAATACAACTCAAGAAGATCAAAGTCTCAATCTTTTAGGACGAAAATCATACCGAAATAAACATGTTTGGTGTGTGGTTGAACGAACCCAATGCTCTGTGAACTCACATACCTCATAGGATTAAATTCCTTGCGAAATCCGCACTCAATTCCTCAAGAAATTGACGAATCCTTGCTTCTTCTCG
The DNA here is from genome assembly GCA_029582605.1 of Solanum gracilifrons. Taxonomy (NCBI): domain Eukaryota; kingdom Viridiplantae; phylum Streptophyta; class Magnoliopsida; order Solanales; family Solanaceae; genus Solanum; species Solanum gracilifrons. Next base: position 34,250 of record JAJOOH010000336.1, on the reverse strand, counting down.
TCTTTTCTCCTCTTCTTTTGTCTTCTCTCAAAACCCTAACTTTTTTTATGAAGCGTAAACTGAACCAATTCAGTTTAGATCCCAACTTTATTACCAAAAATGAATTTAATTAATAGGTAGTGAAAAGACCAAATTACCCTTCTAAAATCCGGTTTTCACTTTCCTTATCTAGATAGCCCAACTTCAAATATGCATATCTCCCTCATACGAACACGAAATCGTGCAAATTTGGCGGCGTTGAAAAGATAATTCAAAGGTATTTCCTACCGCATCTTGTAGCACACCTAAATCATCATGATTTGGGATTTATGGTCGTTTGAAGTTGACCTAAAACTCATACTTAACTTATTTTTTGTCAAATTGGCAGATTTTTGTTCTTTCCAAAAATGACTCTTTCTAATTCTAAGACTTTCTGGTATCGGGGTGTTACAATATCTCCCCTTTGGGAACATTTTTCCTCGAATGAGACTACTCTTAGTAGGCTAGGGTGTAACATCTAACACCTAGCGCAAACACCAAAATGGAATCCATTAGTCGAACTCCTAATCGTGCAAGTCTATGCACATCTGTCGCTAGCTCTTACTTATATTCCCTCAAAATGGGCGGTACTACCCATGGACAATCTGCTCAAGGCATCAGCAACAATATTAACCTTACCTGGGTGATAAAGAATACACATGTCATAATCCTTGAGTAGTTCTAACCATCTCCTTTGTCTGAGATTAAGCTCTTTCTGACTAAACACATACTGAAGGCTCTTGTGATCGGTGAATACATCTACATGAGCACCATAAAGATAGTGAGGCTATATTTTCAAAGCAAATACTACGACAACCAACTCTAGATCATTGGTTGGGTAATTCTTTTCGTGAACTTTTAACTGTCTGGAGGCATAATCTATAACTTTGTCATTCTACATCTATACACAACCCAAGTCAACTATAAACGCATCACAATAAACAACAAAGCCTTTAGTCCCTTCTGGCAAGGTTAATATTGGGGCAATAGTAAACCTTTTTTTCAGTTCCTGAAAGCTTTTCTCACAAGCTTCAGATCATTGAAACTTAACTGTCTTCTGAGTCAACTTGGGCAAAGGAGATGAAATTTATGAAAATCCCTCGACAAACCTTCTATAATATCCAGCCAACCCCAAGAAATTCCTAATATCAGTTGGAGATATGGGACTAGGACAGTTTTGCACTGCCTCTATTTTCTGCGTATCAACTTTAATTCCATTACCGGAGACAATGTGGCCTAAGAATGCCACAGATTCAAGCAAAAACTCACAGTTAGAAAACATGGTATACAACTCTCTATCCTTTAGAGTTTGGAGAACTATACTGAGATGGCTAGCATGATCTTCTTCATTCCTCGAATAGATTAGTATTTCATCAATGATTATGATAACAAATATATTTAAATAAGGCTTGAAAACTCTATTCATAAGGTCCATGAACGCTGCAAGTGCATTCGTTAAACCGAACGACCTGACCAGAACATATAATGAGCACAACGAGTCCTGAATGTTGCCTTAGGAATATCACATTCCCTTACTTTCAACTGCTTTTTCAACTCTTTTAACTCTGTTGGTGCCATCTTATATAGAGGAATAGATATAGGACGAGTATTGGAAATAATATCTATACCGAAGTCTATTTCTCTCTCAGGAGGGACTACGGCAAGATCATCTAGAAAGACTTATCGAAACTCTTTTACTATTAGAATTGACTGAATAAGAGGTATCTCAACACTACAGTCATTAACTCAGACTAAGTGATAGACACGCCCCTTGGAAACTAACTTTCTCGCCTTAAGGTACGAAATAAAATGACCCTTAGCCACTACTGAACTGCTACTCCACTCTCTATCTGGCTCATTAGGAATTTGGAACCTAACAACTTGAGTTCGACAATCTATTGATGCGTAACAGGCATGAAGCCAGTCCATACCTAAAATGACATCAGAATCTACCATATCTAACTCAACTAAGTAACCCATGGTACTCTTATGATTGAAAAAAATTGTACAATCATGATAGACTCTCTCATCTCGAATAGACTCACCAACAGGTGTAGAAATACTGAAGGGATCAAGAGGTTGCTCATGAAGAACATCGAAATTCATAGTAACATATGGAGTTACAAAAGATAAACTCACTTCTAGATCTAGCAAAGCATAAACATCAAAGTGAAAGACTTGGATCATACCACCGGCAACATCTTGAGAATCCTCTTTCTCTTGGCGACTAGTAATAGTGTAGAAAGTGGTGCTTCAAAACCTGGAGATTAGTTCCACTTTCTGTTGTATAAATATACAACTTAAAAGTACGATTAAGTTCAAATAAATTAGGCCGCAGTATTTGGCAGAATCTGATTAGTTACTTGCTATATTTTAGGCTTTAGTTATTAGAGATAATGTTAGCTTATTTCACTCCTTTTCTTTAGCTTTTAAAGTTATGAATTCATGTATTTATATACCAGTCATTATTTCAATAAACAAAAAAATTAAGCTTGTTTCTTCTCTTTTCTTTCTTAGTAAACATCTGTTATTCTCCTGTTAAAAACCTACAGATTGGTATCAGAGCATTATCATCTTGAGGGATCTGTGAGAAGAGAGTGAACCATATAAAACCTTATTTGAACTACTATCTTAAATAGTTTATAGAATATGAATTCTGAAACAATCTTCTTAACTCCACCAGTCTTCAATGGTGAGAATTATCAAGCTTGGGCAATTAGAATGACGGTTCATCTTGAAGCACTAGATCTCTGGGAAGCAGTAGAAGAGGATTATGAAGTAACTCCTCTCGGTGATAATCCAACAGTGAATCAGATGAAACATCACAAGGAGAATAAGACAAGGAAAGCCAAAGCTAAAGCTTGCCTTTTCTCGGCAGTATGCCCTTCAATTCTTACCAGAATTATGCAAACGAAGTCTGCTGCAGAAATTTGAGAGTATCTCAAAAAAGAATACCAAGGAAATGAAAGAGTGCAGAATATGCAAGTGATGAATCTGATTCGAGAATTTGAAATGAAGAGAATGAAAGAATCAGAAACTATTAAAGACTATGCAGACCAACAACTTGACTTGGCTAACAAGGTGAGATTGTTCGGTAAGGATTTAATTGATGAAAGAATTGTTCAAAAGATTATTGTTACACTTCCCTGAGAAATATGAAGCCACAATTTCTTCTTTAGAGAATTCTAAAGATCTGTCAAGCATTACCTTGGCAGAAAATATTAAAGATTTGCATGCATTAGATCAAAGGAGATTAATGAGCAAATAAGGTTCTGTTTAGGTGCTTTTCAAGCTAATTCACTGAATAGCGAGTCAAACAAAGGAAGGAAAAAGAACAAGAAGCAGAGGCCAAGCATTAATTACAACAATCAGGGAGGAAGTCAGCCTCCCTGCCCTTATTGCAACAAGATAAATCACTCTCAACAGAAGTGTTAGTGGAGATCAGAAGTCAAGTGCAACAAATGTGATCAATTAGGCTATGTGGAGAGGGTATGGAAGTCACAACCACAACAAGAAGAAGCTAAGGCTGCAGTAAATCAATATCAAGAAGAGTAATTGTTTGTAGCAACTTGTTTTGCTAGCAAAAGTGCTTCTGAAAGTTGGTTAATTGATAGTGGATTCACATATCATATGACCAGCAACCAAGAACTCTTTAAAGATCTAGATAGATCTTTTATATCGAAAGTGTAAATTGGAGATGGAGAATATCTCGATGTGAGAGGCAGAGGAACTGTTGCAATTGAAAGCCTTACTGGTTTAAAACTTATAGTTGATGTTCTTTTTGTTCCTGATCTTGATGAAAACCTCTTAAGTGTTGGACAACTACTTGAAAATGGTTTGAAAGTGTTGTTTGAAGAAAAAACATTTGTCATCAAGGATGCTGATAATAAAGAGATGTTCATGGCCACGATGAGAGGAAAAAGTTTTTCCTTGAACTTGTTGGACGAGGAGCAAGCAGCAGTTATCAAGTTGGAAAATAACTCAGAACTATGGCACAAAAGACTCGGACATTTTCATCATGATGCTATACTCTTCATGAAAAGAAAATCAACTAGTAGAAGGTCTTCCAAGCCTTGAGAAGAACCTGCCTGCTTGTGAAGCTTGTCAGAAATAGAAGCAAACAAGGTTGCCTTTTCAGAATTCATCATGGAGGGCAAAGCAAAGGCTACAACTTATTCACACGGATGTAGGGGGACCTCAGAAACCACCATCTTTAAAGGGTAGTAAGTACTATATTGCCTTTATTGATGATTTCACCAAATATTGTAGGATTTATTTTCTGAATTATAAATCTGAAGTCGCTGATGTATTCTGGAAACACAAAACTTTTGTGGAAAATTAGAGGGTTGCAAAATTCAGGTGATAAGAACCGATAATGGAACTGAGTATACTTCAGAAAAATTCAACAAGTTTTTGAATGAAGCGGGAATTGAGCATCAGCTAATAGCACCTTATACTCCCCAACAAAACGGAGTAGTGGAAAGAAAATATAGGACGCTAATGGAGATGACAAGGTGTTTACTCCATGAGAGAGGACTTCCAAAGAAATTTTGGGATGAAGCTGCAAATACAACACTATTTCTGCTAAAAAGATTGCCAACTAAGGCCTTGCAAAAGAAAACACCATTTGATACTTGGTTTGGTTACAAACCTTTGCTAACAAATCTAAAAATATTTGGTTGTCTTTGTTTTTCTTATGTACCTCAGGTGAATAGAGATAAGTTAGATAAGAAGGTTGAACCTGGAATTTTCGTAGGATACAAAGTCTCTCAAAAGCTTATAGGATCTATCAACCTCAAAATGACAAAATCATTGTTGGCAGGGATGTCAAGTTCGTGGAAAATGACACCTGGAGCTGGAAAGATGATGAAAAGCAAAAAAATCTAGAATGTTCATGATGTACCTGTTAGAGGGACAAAAGCACTTTCTGATATATATCAAAGGTGTAATTTTGCAATTTTAGAACCAGGAGGATTTATGGAGGCTGCTAAAGATGAAAAATGGAGATATGCATGCATGAGGAGCTTAAAATGATAGAAAAGAACAACACATAGGAGCTGGTTGACAGACCATCGCACAAGAAGGCAATTGGAGTCAAGTGGGTTTATAGGACCAAGCTAAATCCTGATGGTTCCATAAACAAGTACAAGGCTAGGCAGGTTGCAAAACGGTAGACACAAATGTTTGGATTAGATTTTTCAGAAACTTTTGCTCATGTCGCCTGTTTGGATACGATAAGAATGTTGTTAGCTTTAGCAGCTCAACTGGGATGGAAAATACACCAGCTTGATGTGAAATCAGCTTTCCTAAATGGCTACCTTGAAGAAGAAATCTTTGTAGAACAACCTGAAGGTTTTTCTGTCAAAGGAAAAGAAGACAAAGTGTACCTTCTAAAGAAGGCATTGTATGGCTTAAAACAAGGTCCTAGAGCTTGGTATAGCAGAATTGATGCTCATCTTCTGAGCTTAGGCTTTACAAAAAGTCTCAGCGAGTCTACACTCTATATTAGAAAAGAAGATTCTGATTTAACCATTGTTTCTTTGTATGTAGATGACTTGCTAGTTACAGGTAGCAATTTGAACTTGATTAATTTGTTCAAGACTGGAATGATGGAAGTTTTTGAGATGACAGACCTTGGTGAAATGTTCTACTTTCTTGGCATGGAAATTCAGCAAAAAGGACATGAGGTCTTCATATGCCAGTAGAAATATGCTAAAGAAATTCTCATAAAGTTCACAATGGAAGAATGGAAGTCCACAACAACTCCTATGAATCAAAAGGAGAAGTTCTGCAAAGATGATGGAGATGAAAAGGTTGATGAAGGACTTTATAGGAGCCTGATAGGTTGCCTAATGTACTTGACTACAACAAGACCAGATGTTCTTTATGATGTGAGTTTACTTTCAAGATATATGCATTGTTCTAGAGAAATTCATTTTCAAGCAGCTAAACGTGTGATTAGATATTTTGAGGCACTGTAAATTTTGGCATAATGTTTAAAAAAGAATCAGACTTTCAGTTTCTTGGATTTTCTGATAGTGATAAGGCTGGCAGCTCAGATGATATAAGAAGCACCTCAGGTTACTATTTTAATTTTGGTTCTGGAATGTTCTCTTGGTGTTCAAAGAAGCAAGATATTGTGGCTCAATCTACAGCTGATGTAGAGTACATTGCAGCTGCATCAGCTGTGAATCAAGCCCTTTGGATTCGGAAGCTACTAACGGATTTGTATATGGAGCAAAATAAGAGCACTGAAATCTTTGTTGATAATCAAGCTGCAATTTCAATTGCAAATAATCCTGTTTCACTTGGAAAGACAAAACATTTCAAGATCAAGCTTTATTTGTTGAGGGAGGTGCAAAAGAATGGAGACATAGACTTGGTGCACTGCAAAACTGATTTTCAGACTGCTGATAGTTTAACTAAGGCCCTACCTAGAGCAAGATTTGAATTTCTCAGAAAAAGGCTTGGGATTCCTGCTCTTGAGTCAAGGAGGAGTGTTGAAAGTGGTTCCTCAAAACCTGGAGATTAGTTCTACTTTCTGCTGTATCAATATACAGCTTAAAAGTAGGATTAAGTTAAGATAAATTAGGCTGCAGTATTCGGCATAATCTGATTAGTTAGTTGCTATATTCTAGGCTTTAGTTATTGAAGATAACGTTAACTTATTTTACTCATTTTCTTTAGCTTTTTAATTTATGAATTCATGTATTTATATTGTAGTCATTATTTCAATAAACAAAACTCTTAACCTTGTTTCTTAACTTTTCTTTATTAGTAAACATCTGTTATTCTCCTGTTAAAAACCTACAAATATCATAAAAACAGTTTCCTCCTCCGCCTGCCCCTGAAGTAGCTCCTTTAGTTGTAGCTTTGTTTGAAGAAGATTGAGTTCTATTGCCCTCATTACCATTACCCTGCTTGTTCTTCAAACACTCTTGCATAAAATGACCATTCTAGCCACACTTGAAACAACTAGTGGAGCCATCACGACACATCCCTAAGTGGTTCCTACCACACTTAGCACATACAGGAGGCTTACACCCCCTTGTGCCATACTACCTTGAGAATAGGCAGTTTTAGCTTTGAAATTATGACTATTGTACTCACTTTTGTTCCCTTGTGCAGGTGCACTAACAGCTAATGGAGTAGGTCCCTTCTGCTTAGGTTGGAAAGAAGACCTGTTCGCATTTCTCTTTTGCTGCCCATACTCGTTCCTTGATATCTTATCCCTCTTATTCTTAAAATCTTCTCTATCCCTAAGCTTATCCTCATCAACTTGTTGCACATTGATCATTAGCCTCGCTCTGTCCATATCCTGTCACGCCCAAAATCCCATTAAGGCGAACCGGCACCCGTTGCCGAGAAGGCTTGGGAGAACCAACCTATAATCATGCTCTATCTATGAACATTTAAAGGTGCTGCCATAGTGGATAACATGTTTTCATGAAAGTAGACAGTATTATCAAGCCAAAAGAAAGTGCACATGACTTGGCCTTTGGGACCATGATGTCTAAGATACGAGGCACAACCACACTTCACTATACATAGTCTACAAAGCCTCTAAATGATAAAACATTACGGGGTTAAGGTCGGGACATGCTATAGACTCGGAAAGCCCCGAATCAACCTGGGGCTCACCAATAGCTGCTAGATGTTTTGTTTTCCTACTAGAGAGATCTACTAGCTCATGTTCTTGCAGCATGAATGGCAGGTCCCCCGAGTGAGACGTCAGTACGGGAGAATGTACTGAGTATGTAAGACATAGAGTACTATATGTGAAATAAGAACTCAAATAAAATCATATACCAATGTAAGGATACAAGACCACCTTTTCTCATGTTATGGAATTACGAACTTTACATTCTTTTATTTACTTTATCATTTTTTACCTTACACTCTGTGCAAAACATATAATACAAATGACCAGCTGATCAGTGGTAGACATATAAATCGGGATCGACCCACGCTAGGCTTTTCTTTAACCCCTGGGATACCACCCGTAATATTAGGATTGACCCATGCTAGGTGATTCTTCCACCCCTGGGATACCACCCATCAATAAGCAGATTCATTTAATATCTTTCCGTTAACATTTCAGATGATTCTTTTGGTGGCGTAGCATTTTGAGTTGTGGGACTATGTAGTCAACAAGTGACGTGTAATAATCATATAATGCAGGAACAACAACGTAGAGAGCAGTTACACAATTAATGAAATGCATATGAGCTGAAATAATATATGGACCTTATTTAGTTTAAAAGAGAACTCATACAGGGTATTCAATGTATATATACAAATTTGACAATGAACAAGTATTGGAGCGAGCAGACATTTTAAAGAGTGAGAACAAGGTCATAAGTCGTGTTGGAGCTGGTAGGCTACCTGTATGTGTCGAGGACGAGACTACATTTCGTGTCAATTAGTACGAAATACAAAAGCCTTACATACCTTGTTGTACCACCTTGTAGTTACCTTGTAGTACCTTCCTTTCTTTTCAAATACTTATCTACAATAGAGTAGGTGATAAACTAGTATTAGTTGTTATTAAACATGCTTAGGCAGTCCAATCTCGCTCAACAATACTGCTCGGGCATCAAACCCGTAATTACAAAACTAAGGGTATCCTTTGAATCCCCGCCTTCTTTTATTGCATTTGTACACTACACATCTATATTTCAATATAAAAAATTTACACGCTTTCCACACATTAACCAAGTTGTCCCCAATATGTTTACACATCAACCTGTCCCAAAATAGTCCTAACAATCCAACATACAATAGAGGACGTGAAACCATATTTCCCATCATCATCCCATGAGTTCTTATCAATAGTATACTTAAAATATCATACTTAGACTCGTGTTTAAGGAAGACAAAGATAGGGCAGTCACTTTACCTTAATTCTTATAACTTGTTTTCTTTTAACTTTAACTCTTCAATAACTTGAGCTTCCCTTGCAAGGGCTTGGGTTTAGCCAAGAACCCTAGGAAACTTGTGGTTTCTTCTATGCTTTGAAAGAGAGAGGAGAAGCTTAGAGAGAAATCTGATTTTTTTATCTATTCTTAAAAGTGAGGAAATGGCCAGCAACTTGGGGATTATAAAGGTCTTATTTTCCCCCACCTCTTAAGTTTTAATATCAGCCACTAATTTGTCAAAGTGGTCCCAGTAGGTGATGCATCTGCTTGGAATTATATATACTTAAAATGGGCCCTTTATGTACTCATCTTGGGCTGCAATCTTTCCCCTTTCTAATATTAAGCCATGGGCCAGAATTATACCCTTTATTTGGGCCTTAAACTTTATTTGGCTCAAGTAGTTGGACTTGGGCAGATTGGTGTGAGGCCTCAACTCCATTCCCTTTTCCTTTTTATTTAATTTGGGCATCAAGTGAGCCCACTAATACATGAACTAATCTTCCCCATCTACCTAGCCCATTTGAGCTAAGCAAGTAGGTGACACCTGCTAGCTTTATAAAGTCCAACAAGCACCTAAACTCTTTTATTCGTTTTCCGAGCGTAATATCCTTAGTTTAACTAAAAAATTATATACAATTGATCACCTTAACTTTTAGACTTACATATAGCCCTTCGATCCAGAGTTTAGATACTTCTAAAATTTAACGCTCAGTCGATCGTTCAATATTGCAATGTACGGGAGTTACCCTTATAGCTTCTTTATAGTCACCATTCATCTAGGAAATCAAGTTCATTACTTATACCACCAAGCTAAATCAAGTTCCATATGTGTAGAACTTGTACACGTAAAATATAGGGTGTTACATCCTCCCCCTATTAGGAACATTCCTCCTTAAATGCTAGCATAATCAGATAGCTTAAATAAGTTCAAACCTTAGTTTAAATCAAATGTTAACCACATAATAAATACCCTTTCATTTGTGCCTATTAATGCCCCCACTCTACACCTTGGACATCCCCTTTAGGTACAAATAAATAAGGGTACTTCGATTTCATCGCTTCCTTAGCTTCCCACGTTACCTCTTCTACTTGTTGGTTTCTCCAAAACACCTTTACTGAAGCCATTTCTTTATTCCTTAGCTTTTTAACCTGACGATCCAGAATAGCAATAGATACTTCTTCAGAGGTGAGATCCCCTGTAACTTGTACATCTTCAATAAGAGTGATATAGAATGTGTCACCTACGCACTTCCGAAGCATTGAGACATGACACACCGAATGAACTGATGAATGCTCTTGAGGTACCTTTAACTCATATGCAACTTGGCCAACTCTTCGAATAATCCTCTATAGCCCTATGTAGTGTGGACTCAACTTTCCCTTTTTACCAAATCTCATTACCCTTTTTATTGGCGATACTTTCAAGAACACCCAATCTCCTATAGAAAACTCTAATCCTCTTATTCTAACCTCTGCATATGATTTGTGTTGGCTTTGAGCTGTTGCTAGCCGTTGCTGTATCACCTTAACTATTTCCATAGCTTGAAGAACAAGGTCTGGTCCAAATAAAGTAGTTTTGCCTACTTCAAACCAGCCAATTGGTGATCTGCACTTCCTTCCATATAAAGCTTCATAAGGTGCCATTTTGATTCTAGAATGATAACTATTATTGTAGGCAAACTCAATAAGTGGCAAATGATCATCCCAAATACCCTTGGAGTCTAAGACACAAGCTCGAAGCATATACTCAAGTGTTTGGATTGTGCGTTCTGCTTAACCATCTGTTTCAGGGTGAAAGGTTGTACTTAAATTCACTTGTGTTCCCAAACTCTTTCGGAATGATTTCCAAAACTTTGCAATGAATTGAGCTCCTCGATCAGATTTAATAGAGATTGGAACCCCGTGTAGCCGAACTATCTCTTTAACATATAACTTTGCATACTCTTCAGCTGTATAATCAGTCTTAATTGGCAAGAAATGTGCTGATTTGGTAAGTCTATCAACTATTACCCATATGGAGTCAAACTTACGAAATGAGCGAGGCAAACCAGTGACAAAATCTATGTTGATTATGTCCCACTTCCAAGTTGGAAGATCCATACACTGCATATAACCTCCCGGCCTTTGGTGCTATACTTTGACTCGCTGGCAGTTTGGACATTGAGCCACAAATTTTGCAATGTCCTTCTTCATGTCCCTCCTTCAATACACTCCTTTCAAGTCATGGCACATTTTAGTTGATCCCGAATGGATGGAATATCTTGAATGATGTGCTTCTGTCATTATCCTCCTTCTTAGCCCATTAACATTAGGTACACACAATCTGTTTTGACAACAAAGTACTCCATCTTGTGTAAGCTCCAATCCCATTGTCGTACCTTGATTTACCTTCTCCTTGAGTCGTTGTAAAGTAAGATATTTGAACTGCTTCTCTTTCACCTCAACTACTAATGAAGATTATGCCGCATTATGCAGTACAATTCCTTCTTTTGGGGTTTCAAGAAGACGAACTCCCAAACTAGCTAGTTGACGTAGATCCTTCGCCACCCCTTCTTTTTCCATGATCTTCTCATTAATACTTGATATTGTCTTCCAACTAAGAGCATCGGCTACTACGTTTGGTTTCCCTGGGTGGTATAGTATATCAACGTTTTAATCTTTTGTTAACTCTAACCATCTTCTCTGTCTCAAATTTAGATCCTTCTATTTGAAGATGTATTGAAAACTTTTATGGTCTGTATATATGTCAATGTGAACCCCATATAAATAGCGACGCCATATCTTTAAAGCAAATAAAACCGCTGCTAGTTCAAGATCATATGTTAGGTAGTTTCTCTCATATGGCCGCAATTGTCTTGAGGCATAAGCTATTAATTTATCATGATGTGTGAGTACACATCCTAAACTAACCCCTGAAGCATCACAATATACTGTATACCCCTCTGTGCCTTCTGGAAGTACTAATACAGGTGCGGAAGTTAGCCTACTTTTCAACTCTTGTAAGCTTCTTTCACATGCATCATTCCACTGAAACTTAGCTGCCTTGTGTGTTAGCATAGTTAAAGGTGCAGAAATAGAAGAAAATCCTTCAATGAACCTTCTATAATAACCTACCAACCCTAGGAAGCTACGAACCAATGTGGGTGTTGTTGGTCTTGGACAATCTTTCACGGCCTCTAACTTTTGTGAATCAACACTTATTCCTTCATCAGATACAATATGACCCAAGAACCCCCATGATTTAAACCAAAATTCACATTTGGAAAACTTGTCATACAACCGCCGATCACGAAGAACTTGTAATACCTGTCGTAAGTGATTTGCATGGTCCTCTTCTGATCTGGAATAAACCAAGACATCATCTATAAATACTATCACAAATACATCCAAGAATGTCTTGAACACCCTATTCATCAAATCCTTCAAAATTTTCGGTGCATTTGTTAGCCCAAATGACATAATAAAAAATTTGAAATGACCATACCGTGTTCGAAATGCTGTCTTGGGTATATCCTTCTCCTTCACCCTCACTTGGTGATAACCTGTTCTAAAGTCATTTTTTGAAAAACACTTGGCACCTTGTAACTGATCAAACAAATCATCAATTCAGGGGAGAGGGTAGTTATTCTTAATTGTCACTCTATTCAATTGTCGGTAGTGGATACACATTCTCAACGTGCCGTCCTTCTTACGTACAAAAAATACTGGTGCACCTCATGGGGACACACTAGGCCTTATAAACCCCTTTTCTAACAAGTCCTTTAATTGTTACTTCAATTCACGTAATTCTGCCGGGGCCATTCTATACAGATGACTAGAGATAAGTTGAGTGCTTGGAATTAAATCGATACCAAACTCTACTTCTCGTTCTGGGGGTAAACCTAGAAGTTCTTCTAGAAACACATTAATAAATTCATTTACTACCGAAACAGATTGTAGAGTCGGTGGTTCTGCCTTCATATCTCTCACTCTAACTAGATGACATATATACCCTTTTGACATCATCTTCCTCGCCTTCAAATAAGAAATAAACTTACCCCTTGGCTCTGCAACATTGCCTTCCCATTCAAGGACTGCCTCGTTTGGAAAGTGAAAGTGCACTCTTAGTTCGGCAATCCACCGTGGCATAATAAGAAGCCAACCAATCCATACCCATTATAACATCAAATTCAACCATTTCTAGTTCAATTAGTTCAGCCAATGTATCGCGATCACAAACAGTTACTATGCAGTTACGATAGACCCTTCTTGCTATAATAGACTCACCGATTGGTGTAGACACTTCAAATGGTTTATTCAAAAAAAATTGGTGTTCTTTTAAGCTTCCCAGAAACTAGTGGAGTGATATATGATAGTGTGGAACCAGGATCAATTAACACATATACATTATGTGAAAAGATGAACAATGTACTTGTTACTACGTCAGGTGAAGCCTCCAAGTTCGGTCGACTTCTTAGAGCATATGTGCGATTTTGGACTCCGCTAGAACTAGATGCTCCTCTAACACCTCTACCACGACCTATAGGAACCTTTTAACCTCTACCTAAAGGAGGCACCGATTATGACGATGCAACAGTTGATCCAGTAGGTTGTGCTATATCACCCATGCGCCTTTTAGGGCAATCTCTCATTAGGTGCCCTCGCATACCATACCAATAACAAGCATCTGTTCCAATACGACATATACCTAAATGAATCCTCCCACATTGTTTACAAGGATGTCTAGGAGGCATTGATTGGCTTGTATGGCCCTGCTCTGGATATCCCAATATCCGTGAACCTTGGCTCTCACTCTTTTGCCTAAACTGATTGCCTCTCGACCATTGAAATTGGGGTGGAACGCTAGGTGTAGAGTAGGTAAATGATGCCCTAGATGGTCTATTAGAAAACCGAGTCTTAAACTCACCTTGGGGTGGTGTAAACTGTCCAGTAGACCTAGCCCTCTTGGACTGACCCCTTTCTGTCTGTTGTGCCCTTCTTCTCTGCTTTTGATCCTCCAATTTCTGTGCAAAAACTTGCATCCTTGCTATATCCGTGTCTTTATTTAAAGAAGCAATAGTACGATCTCTAACCAGATACGAATCCAATCTATCCACATATCGATGAACTCAATCCTCTATAGTAGCAACTACATTGGGAGCATACCTGGACAAGGAATTAAATTGGAGACTATACTCTATCACGCTCATACCCCCTTGGTGAAGAGTTAAGAACTGATCTGTGCGGGCCTCTCGAATCTCCAAGAAACGCCTTTTTAAATTCTTTCCAAGTAGTTGGAGGTGGATCTGTACTCTTATATTGCTTCCAAGTTTCATACCATAATATAACCACGCCCTTTAATTTATATGTCGCGAGCTCAATAGCTTCTTTACCACTCACGTGCATAACATCCAAAGTTCATTGGATTTGATCAATAAAGTCTTGCGGATCTTCATTAGAATCTAACCCAGTGAATGATGGAAGGTCTAAATTAAGAAAATCACGTATCTGCGTGCTAGCTGCCCTATCTGCATCACCAATACCCGCAACTGGGCCTTTTTGCCTTTGACCTTGGCCAACAACTATACGAGTCAATAATTGAACCGCATTCCTCAAATTTTACTCGGTAGCATTAATAGTGGGTTCTTGAGGTGAAGCTTCCCTCCTTAGATCTTCTGGAGATGGAGGGGTCGGGGAAGTCTGTGATAGAGACTCGTCTTGAGCTGCACTTTGAACAACTTGATTAGGTGGTGGTTGGCTGGTCCCTCCTTGGGTAGCCACATCTACTCACTTACCTGTACTTTTACTCCACGTAACCGGCATCTTTGCTATAATAAAGTAATTCAAAAGTTAGATACGATTCTTCTACAACATTGGTGCTACCGTACGATCTAAGAAATGAAAGAAAAAAAATAATTCCTATATGTCTCACAGCTTCCTATTTATAAATGTGGTGCACAACAAATCCATAAGCAAGACTCTACACAGACATGGCTTTGTAGAATCCCTAGGATGACCTACTCTAATACCACTTTTGTCACACCCAAAATCCCATTAAGGCGAACCGGCACCCATTACAGAGAAGGCTCGGGAGAACCAACCTGTAATCATGCTCTATCTATGAACATTTAAAGGTGTTTCCATAGTGGATAACATGTTTTCATGAAAGTAGACAGTATTAACAAGCCAAAAAAAGGTGCACACGACTTGGCCGTTGGGACCAAGATGTCTAAGACACGAGGCAAAACCACACTTCACTATACATAGTCTACAAAGCCTCTAAATGATAAAACATTATGGATTTAAGGTCAGGACAGGCCCCGCCGTACACTCAGCTACTATACATTACCAAAATACATGATATAGACTCGAAAAGCCCAGAATCAACCTGGGGCTCACCAATAGACGCTAGATGTCCTGTTCTCCTACAGGAGAAATCTACAAGGTCCTGTACCTGCAGCTTGAATTGCAGGTCCCCCGAGAGAGACGTTAGTACGGGAGAATGTACTGAGTATGTAAGGCATAAAGTACTGTATTTGAAATAAGAACTCAAATGAAATCATATACCAATATAAGGATACAAGACCACCTTTTCTCATATTATGGAATCAGGTACTTTACATTCTTTTCTTTAGTTTATCATTCTTCACTTTACACTCTGTGCACATCATATAATACAAATGACTAGCTGATCAATGGTAGACATATAAATCGGGATCGACCCATGCTAGTAGATTCATCCACCCCTGGGATACCACCCATCAATAAGCATATTCATTTAATATCTTTCCATTAACATTTGAGATGATTCTTTTAGTGGTCATAGCATTTTGAGTTGTGGGACTATGTAGTCAACAAGTGACGTGTAATAATCATATAATGCAGGAACAACAGCGTAAAGAGTAGTTACACAATTAATGAAATGCATAGGAACTGAAATAATTTATGGACCTTATTTAGTTAAAAGGAGAACTCATACAGGGTATTCAATGTATATTTACTGATTTGACAATGAACATATATTGGAACGTGCAGACATGTTAAAGAGTGACAACAAGGTCATAAGTCGTGTTGGAGCTGGTAGGCTTCCTCTATGTGTCAAGGACTAGTCTAGATTTCATTTCAATTAGTAGGAAATCGAAACTCCTTACATACCTTGATGTGCCACCTTATAGTTACCTTGAAGTACTTTCCTTTCTTTTCAAATACTTATCTACAATAGTGTAGGTGATAAACTAGTATTAGTAGTTACTAAACATACTTAGGCAGTCCAATCTCACTCAACAATAATGCTCGGGCAGCAAACCCGTATTTTCCAAACTAAGGGTGTTCTTTCAATCCCCCCTTTCTTTTATTGCATTTGTACACTACACAACTATATTTCAATATCAACAAGTAACACCCTTTCCAGATATCAACCAAGTTGTCCCCGATATGTTTATAGAACAACCTGTCCCAAAATAGTCCTAACAATCCAACATACAATAGTGGACGTGAAACCATAGTTTTCCATCATCATCCCACGAGTTCTTATCAATAGTATACTTAAAATATCATAGTTACCCTCCTGTTTAAGGAACACAATGATAGGGCAGTCAGTTTACCTTAATTCTCATAACTCATTTTATTTTAACTTTAACTCTTCAATAACTTGAGCTCCCCTTGCAAGGGTTTGGGTTTATCGAAGAACCCTAGGAAACTTGTGGATGTTGCTATGCTTTGATAGAGAGAGGAAAAGCTTAGAGAGAAATCTGATTTTTTTTATCTATTCTTAAAAGTGATGAAATGGGCAGCAACTTGGGGATTATAAAGGTCTTATTTTTCCCCACCTCTTAAGTTGTAATATCATCCACTAATTTGTCAAAGTGGTACAAGTAGGTGATGCATCTGCTTGGAATTATGTATAAACAAAATGGGCCCTTTATGTACTCATCTTGGGCTTCAATCTTTCCCCTTTCTAATATTAAGCCATGGACCAAAATTATACCCTTAATTTGGGCCTTAATGTTTAGTGGGCTCAAGTAGTTGGACTTGGACAGATTGGTGTGAGGCCTCATCTCCATTCCCTTTTCCTTTTTATTTAATTTGGGCCTCAAGTGTGCCCACTAATGCATGAACTAATCTTCCTCATCTACCTAGCCCGTTTGAGCTAACCGAGTAGGTGACACCTGCTAGCTTTATAAAGCCCAACAAGCACCTCAATTCTTTTATTCATTGTCTGAGCGTAATCTCCTTAGTTTAACTCAAAACTTCTATACATTTGATCACCTTAACTGTTAGACTTACATATATCCCTTCGATCCAGAATTTAAATACTTCTAAAATTTAAGGTTCACTCGATCGTGCAATGTTGTATTGTATGGGAGTTACTGTTATAGCTTCATTATGATCACTATTCATCTAGGAAATCAAGTTCATTACTTATACCACCAAGCTAAATCAAGTTCCATATGTGTAGAACTTGTACACGTAAAACACGGGGTGTTACATATCCCTTATCAGTATACCTGCCTTGCTTTCCTTACTTGACAGACGAGACAATCTAGAAACGAACAAACTCACCCTGCTCCTCATGTTAGCAACCATCTCCGAAGCATAGTGGGAAAATTGTGTGAACTTCATACTATAATCATGAACCCCCATAGATTTCTTCTTAAGGGTGACGCGTTCTCGTACCTATGCTTCTCTTAGCTTATGGGGAAAGAAACACTCCATGAAAGCACTCTAAAAATACCCTAACTCACAATCGGTTACGCACAAGCAAGAGTTAGAAAGAAACTGTATAGAGATGAACTCTATTGCATGAAATGAGTATGAAAGAAGTAAAATAATTTCCTAAATGTTGCAGTCTCCTAATTATAGATGTGGCGCGCTTCACCTCAATAACTAGGACTCTACAGACTCGGCTTCATATACTCCCCAAGACTCTTGAACTCTCTGCTCTGATACCAAGTTTGTCACTCCCTGAGCCTACACCCTAGGCGGGACTGGCACTAGAAAATCATTGCTTGCCCCAAGCGAACCCTTAGCCTGGCTTACATATTTAGCAGAAGACTTTAAGCATTAAGAAAAAAAAATCAAATGCAAGATAATCAACTGTCTCAAACTAAACTCATAATGTTTTAGAAATAAATATTTAACTTAGCCAAAGTGGCAACTCAAATCTGAACATAAGTCAATAACAAGGTAAAGACAAATGACTAACTGGCTGTCTATCTATGAAGCCTCTAAAACTCAGATATATGTCGAGACAATACCTCCAACGTCCTAATGAACTAAAATGATAAAGTACTGAAAAAAAAGCGATCCTCTGGAAGCGAGGAGGCCACCAACAACTCTGAAGCTTAACTCGCATCGTTGATCCTAATTACCTAAATCTGAATTATAATAAGATGCATAACAACTAGTATCAGTACATTTAATTTACGAGCATTCGAGGGGAATTCCAAAACAAGACATAGGGTTTAAAGGAACTAAAAGATCATACCTGGGCTCAACTCAACTCAACTTAACTCATTTCAATATAAAGCAATAAAATAAATGCAATATAAAGAAAGCTTTTAAAACATGGATAACGACTCCGCGTATTTAGAAATACAATAGTAACTCTGAATGTACGCAAAGATACAATATAAACTCTGAATGTATATAAAAATATACTTAACTCTGTTTATATAGGAATACAAATACTGGTGTGGGATTTTCTCTAATCGACAACCATCACTTAAGAGCTATTGTGATGGTACAACGTTTTGCCTCACACTGCCAGTGATGCCCTATACCTTGCCAAGAGCTTAGAACCTGACTACTAAGTGGATCCACTAGTCTATGCTAAAAAGCACTAAGGAATCATCTAAAAAGTATGACTCTTTTCTAGCCATGATGGCTACATGGTTTATTAGGGCTGTGAGTTCTTTGAACTCTCCCCCATATCGATGTTCAATACCACTCCCAAAATATATTACTAGCTCTTATGTTTAAAAACATATTTCTTTCTGTGCTTCGAGATAATTGCTCAAAACTTATCTCAAAGGCTATCTTGGAAATTAAAGATTCCTTTCTTGCTTAATTATGAAAGCATTTCCTCTACTGAAAACTAGCTCAAAGTCTCATTTGGAAATCTTAGTTTTCTTTTTGTTATTTAACTATGAAAATATTTTAAACTCTTTAGGAATGCATAGTCCTGATATACTCTTTTGAACGAATGAACTTCAAATCTTTTACACTTAACTCAAAACTCATGTCTTAAAACAAACTTAAAACATTTGTAAAAGACTTTTGGAAGACTCTATAAACTTCTCTTAAGTTGGCTCTTAACTTCTCTTGACTTGACTCTTAACTTCTCTTGACTTGACTCTTAACTTTCCGTGAATTGAATTATCGATTCAAGGATTGTGATTTGTGATAGGAAAGATCTCATGATGTTTAGGAGTGTTTTTAGATAGTTAAACATAAGAAACGATAAAGAAATCACCGCCTGGAAGCAAGTTTGCGAAGTGTAGATGCATTTAACTATTTGGTCGCGAAATAAATTTTGAGGCAGAACGGTCTGTGACCACTCCGTGACGCGGAGAAAATTTGGTCAATTCTGAGGAACAGGTCCGCGATGTGGACCTGCGTACCCATATTTTCCGGACTTGTTTCTTCTTCGTTTTCTAACCCCAATTCTCCTATATTCGATTCTTTTTCTCAACGCCTCTTTAGATTCAGATATCCAGTATATGTACACAAGAATCTAACCAAACACAACTCAAAAATCGACCTTAAACTCTCAAGAACTCCTCAATCTCATCGCAAATTCAAGAACATCAAAGTCTCAATATTTTAGGACGAAAAACATACTGAAATAGACATGTTTGGTACGTGGTAAACGAACCCAATGCTATGTGAACTCACATACCTCGTAGGATTGAATCCTTGGCGAAATCCGCACTCAATTCGTCAGGAAATCAACAAATCCTTGTTCCTTCTCCTCTCTTCTCTTCTCTCAAAACCCTAACTCTTTTTGATGACCGTAAACTGAACCAATTCACTTTAGACTCCAATTTAATTACCAAAAACGAATTTAATTAATAGGGTAGTGAAAAGAACAAAGTACCCTTCTAAAATCCTGTTTTGAATTTCCTTATCTAGACAGCCAAACTTTAAATGGGCATATCTCCTTCATACGAACTCGAAATTGCACAAATTTGGCGGCGTTGGAAATATAATTCAATAATATTTTCTACGGTATGTTGTACAACACATAAATCATATTGATCTAGGAGTTATAGTCGTTTGAAGTTGACCCAAAACTCCTACTTGACTTATTTTTTGTCAAATTTCCATGTTTTCTTTCTTTCCAAAAACGGCTCTTTCTAATTCTAGGTCTTTCTAGTAACGGGGTGTTACACTTTGAGAGCGTCCGCTACTTGAGATATTTCCTTCAACAAATAGATAAATCCATAACGTGAAAAATGATAGATAAAGGTGATAAAATATTTTTCTCCACCTAAAGATGGAACATCAAAGGGTCCGCAAATATCAGTGTGTATATTTTCAAGAGGGTGAGTGTTCCTTGTGGCACATTTCTTGGTATGTTTGGTTTTCTTTCCTTTAATGCAATCCAAACATATATCAAGGTCAGCAAAATTTAAATTCGGAAGAATTACATTCTTTACTAATATTTTTAATCGTTCTTTGGATACATGACCCAAACGTTTATGCCACAAATAAGCAGAACATTCATTTAGTGAACTACGTTTGATTCCAACATTTTTCTGAATAGTAAGGAGGGATTCAGAAAAAATATTATCAAGTTTCAATCTATATAAATCATCTATAAGAACACCAGAACCATAAAAAAAGTGTTCTTATATAAATTGAAACATCCATGTCCAAAATTAAAATCAAATCCAGAAACATCAAGTCTTGAAAGAGAAATCATATTTTTAGAAACTGAAGGAACATAAAGAGTCTGTAATAGATCAAGGTGATGTCCAGTCTTCAAGATCAATGGATAAATCTCTATGCCTTTAATTTGAGCCTTCATGCGATTTCCCATGAATAATAAATCCTTATTTGGATTTGTTGTTTGGATCATAGTGAATCCCTACAACAAAATGGATACATGAGTAGTTGCACTAGAATCAAGCCACCAAGTATTATTAGGAACTTCTACTAAAGTTGATTCGAAACATACAAAAGTAATAAATGTACCTTTTTTTCTAAACCAAGCTTTACGTTTCTGGAAATCTTTCTAACAGTGTCCTTCATTTTAACAGAAACAACACACATCAGCCTTGAGTTCCTTATGAGCATCCTGTGGAACTTTAGCAGGTGCTTTCTTTTTTCTTAAACTTGTTGGCCTTCACTTTAAGTCCTTTACCTGCTCCTTGACCCATGAAGTTAATGGAATGACCTCCTTGTTTCTTCAGTCTTGACTCCTCTTGAATAAGCATGTTGGACAATTCACTAACATCCCACTTATCTTTAATAGTGTTATAGTTAATTTAGAATGGTCCATACTCAAGAGGCGACGAGTTCGGAATAAACTGAACCAAGAAGGTGTCATCCATTTTCATCCCCAAGGTCTGAAGTCTTACTATAATGTTAGTCATCTCAATAATATGATTTTGCATCCTATGCGACCCATCAAACTTCATGATCGTCAGTTCAGCCATTAGTGTACCAACGAGAGACTTATCAGCAGAACGAAAACGTTCTTTCACAAACTTTAGGTATTCCCTACCGCTTTCTATTTGTGGAATAGTACTCTTAATATTGTTAGTAACAGTCATTTGCATAAACATAAGGCTTAATGTGTTAGAGCGTTCCCATGATTTATGAAAAGGCTTCTCATCCTCATTGCTCTTATCAGTAATGGTAGTAGGCTTGTCATTTAGCAGAGCCAAGTCAAGATCCATCACACCTGAGTGAAACTGGACTTGTTCATGCCATTCAAAGATGTTCCATCCATTGAACACAGTAACAGATGAAGAATGTGAATCAAGAGGAATAACTGAAAAATAGATATACATGCTCACAAATCAAAAAATAATGTGAATTCAGTAAAGCGATAAAAAATATATCGTAATTCTCCTTTGGGTAGATACTACGACACATTATCATAATTTAAATGCCATTTTTTTTAATCTTTAATATGTAATTGGATATTTTTAATCAAACACATACGACATCTTTTGATATACAATATATATTTGACTAAAAAATATTAATTTACCTCATAATTTTTTACTATTCATAGAATGATAGATTCACCTTTGGGTAAATTCTTATATGCTAGCAATAGTGAAAGTCAATTTATCTATTGATTTTTCAATATAGGTATTTAATTAATCTTCATAGATAAATGACAATTTTATGAATGCATATTTTTCTTAAACATACTAGTTTGGTCACATTGGTGATTAACAAGCTATATGAATACAAATACACACATAATATCATAAAATTTTGTGCATGTGAAATATTTTATACATTTTAGTTTGGCCACTTTGGTGACTAACCAACTATAGAAACATAATATATGCATCAAGTGATCATAGATATTATATGTGTAGACGTTATTTTTTTCTAGTTTGTCCACTTTGGTGACTAACAAACTATAGAAACATAATACATACATAATATCATAAAATTTTGTGCATGTGAATAATTTTACGCATTTTAGTTTGGTCACTTTGGTGACTAACAAACTATAGAAACATAATACATGCTCATCACGACCACTTTAATTTATTGCACAATATAAAACAAAACATAATTATTACATTACAGAAACTTAAACCATAAGAAACTACGAAGAAGGCTCATCACAGAGTTAGTGCCCACCAATACAATACAATATTGTAACAAGACATGTATATTGAAGAGGATCTTAAAAAGATTTTTTTTTAATTAACCTTAATGTACACGTCCTTTCAAAGAAGTGAGGTTCTTATGTATAGTTTTTACTTTGTTCTCATTAATATAACAACAAAATTTGTGCAAGTTTGCAGGTGACATTATGTTAGTCTCCTACATCATCTCAGATAGATATTATTGGAAAATTGATAATAAGTATTGACGTGGAGCATGAGATAAATAGTACATCATAAATATTGAATGTTTCATATACGAAGATTATCGATTCAAACAATCCAGGCTCTGATGCCACATGTAAGATTAAATATTTTAATTCATAATATCATGATCTTGAACACGATAATCTTGCGTAGAGATCATTAGGGGCACATACCTGATGTGGAAGACATCATCACAGATAAAAGTGAAAGCGTTAGTCGTAAATTGGTTTCTATCTCCTTGCCCTAGCCTTACGTTATCACAACCGTCATCGATGGAATTAATGAAGAGAATATGTGGTAACCATAATCGGTGAAGGGAGGACCAATTTATAGAGGTTAAGACTTCATCTAGTACATTCATCAAATAACCAATGTACACACAAGATCTATTATTCATTAAATATTATTTATGGTATTACTTGGGTTAAAAGAAAACTTGGGCCATAATTATAAGAATTATTCTTACAATTACATGCAAAACAATCTTTCCATGCATCCCCGACAATCACGATATTTCGACAACACGCAATGAAAAGAAGCCAAACTAGAGCTCCATAGGTCACAAAAATCAAATTTAAAATATAAACCAAAAGATGAAATAATCAGTGTTATCGTGAAGTACGTGGCTGCAATTGAGACCCTCCAGATAAAATGACCACCTCGATTGTGGAGATTAAACTTTGCAATTGCTCTTACAAAAAATGATCAACCTTATGAAAGGTCCATCACGATCGCAGACAGGAGGCCACGCGACCGCGAGGTAAGGTGCAATGCCCACCACAATCGCGGAGGTATCATTGCGATTGTGATGAAGGATTTTACCGACACCATATGTTGATGCATTAGTTAGAACTCAAGTTCACAAATTCCCTGATGGGATGCTCGAGATTCATTCAAAATCTCATGCACACAAATGAACTATTATACCCCACTAAATTCGACATTCCAGACTCAAAAAATATATCAAAACTTCCAACCGAGATCTTATCAATGAAAAGTGGGTCCCACACCCAATTACCTCCGTTTCGAATCAAATTCCACAAAGTAGTTCAAAATGATCCTGAAAGCCTCAGGAACCGCTCAGAAGTTCCTTCTGACCAAACTCTATGTTTTGGAGCTAACAGAGCCGTTATAATTGTGTTTTGAGGTTGTCGACCTGATGTTTTGACCGAAGTCAAGTATTCAAGTTTCAAAACCTCCAAAACATCAAAACTTACACAAAAACCAAACGAACGACCAGGTGACCAAACTATCAATCTCAACGCTTTAAATATCGAAAAAATGCAACAAAGAGAAAATAACCTGGAGGGTTACTACATTGTAGTTGATTGAATTTTGGGTCTTGTGTTTGATTGATAATTAATGAGAGACATCGATAAAGTTTCTGCTTATATATCAGATTAAAAAGTATACTCGAGTTCTGGGGATGTTCGAATCTTAGGCTTTGAGGAATTAGAGGTCCCATGTTTTGAGAAACTAATAGTCTCAAAATTTGGATAACTTGGGATCTCAGACTTAGGCGAACTTGGTGTCCTAGACTTTGAGGTATTCGGTGTCTCAGGCTTTTGGGAACTACTAGTTTCAGGTTTTGGAAAACTCGGGGTCTCAGAACATGGGGTCTTGGGTTTTGAGAAACTTAGGGTATCAAGCTTTGGGAAACTAGGTGGATTGGGCTTTAGGGAACTTGGGGTGTCAGGCTTTGGGAAATTTTGAGTTTAGGTCTTTGGGGAACTTGGATTCTCGATCTTTGGAGAACTTGGAGTCTCGTGCTTTAGGGAACTAGGAGTCTCAAACTTTGGAGAACTTGGTGTCTCGGGCTTTGGCGAACTTGGTGTCTCGGGCTTTGAAAAGCTAGGAGTCTCAGGCTTAAAAGAGCTAGGGGTCTTGGGCTTTGAGAAACTTGGATTCTCGGATTTTGAGGAACTTGGGGTCTCGGGCTTTGAGAAAGTAGGAGTCTCGAGCGTTGAGAAACTTTGAGTCTTTGGCTTTGGAGAACTTGGGGTCTCAGGTTTTAAAAAAGTAGGAGCCTCGGGCTTTAGAGAACTTGAAGTCTCGGGTTTTAATGAATTAGGAGTCTCAGTCTTAGAGGAACTTGGCATCTTGGGCTTCTTTGAGAAACTAGAAGTTTCAGGCTCTGAGAAACTAGGGGTCAGTGACTTTGGAGAACTTGGAGTCTTAAGATTTGAAGAACAAGGGGTCTCGGGCTTTGGAGAACTTGGAGTCTTGGGTTTTGAGAAACTAGGAGTCTCGAGCTTTGAGAAACTAGGGATCTCAGGCTCTGCGGAACTTGGGATCTCATGCTTTGGAGAACTTGAAATCTTATACTTTGAGAAACTAAGAGTCTCGGGTTTTCAGAAACTTGGTGTCTCGGGCGTTAAAGAACTTGGAGCCTCAGTCTTCGAGGAACTTGGGGTCTCTGGCTTAAAGAAACTTGGAGTCTCAGGCCTTCAGAATCTTAGGGTCTTAGGTTTTGAAAATCCAGGAGTCTCGGGCTTTGAGAAGTTAGAAGTTTTGGGTTTTGCAAAGCTAGAGGTCACAAGCTTAGGGGAACTTGGGGTCTCGAGATTTGGAGAATTTGGGATTTCAGGCTTTGAGAAAGTAGGGGTCACAGACTTTGGGGAACTTGGAGTCTCAGGCTTTGAAAAGGTTAGAGTTTCAGGTTTTGAAAAACTAGGAGTCTTAGGTTTTGGGGAACTTGGCATCTCAGGCTTTGAAAAACTAGGAGTTTCGGCCTTGGAGCAGCTAGGGGTCTCAGGCTTTGAAGAACTTGGGGTCTTGAGCTTTGGAGAACTTAGGATTTTAGGCTTTTGAAAGTTGGGATCTCAGAGTTTGGAAACTCGGAGTCTCAGGATTTGGGAAAGTTGGTGTCTCGGGTTTAAAAAAACTAGGGGTTTCAGGCTTTGAAAAACTAGGGGCCTGGATCTTTGGAGAATTAGGAGTCTCGACTTTTGGAGGACTAGGAGTCTCGGGTTTTGAGAAAGTTGGAGTCTCAGATTTTGAGAAACTAGGGGTCACGGGCTCTGAAAAAGTAGGGGTCGTAGGTTTTGAGAAACTAGGAGTTTCGGGTTTTGAAAGAATAGAGGTTTCGGGGTTTGGAGAAATAGGAGTCTCAGGCTTTGAGAAACCAGGGATCTCCGATTTTGAGAAAGTAGGAGTCTCGTGGTTTGAAAAAGTAGTAGTCTCAAGCTTTTGAGAACTATGGGTCTAGGGCTTTGAGAAACTAGGGGTTTCAGGCTTTGAGAAACTAGGGGTTTCGGGCTTTGAGAGACTAGGAGTCTCAGGCTTTGAGAAAGTAGGGGTCTCCAATTTTGAGAAAGTAGGGGCCTCGGGCTTTGAGAAAGTAGGAGTCTCAGGATTTTGTGAACTAGGGGTCTCGCACTTTAAGAAACTAGGAGTTTCAGGCTTTGAAAAAGTAGAAGTCTCAGGTTTTGAGAAAGTAGGAGTTCTAAGCCTTGGGGAATTAGGGATCTCGGGCTTTGAGAAACTAGGAGTCTCAGGTTTTGAGAAACTAGGGGTCACGGGCTCTGAAAAAGTAGGGGTCGTAGGTTTTGAGAAACTAGGAGTTTCGGGTTTTGAGAAACTAGGAGTTTTGGGCTTTGAAAAACTAGGTGACTTAGGCTTTGAGAAACTAGGAGTTTCAGGGTTTGAGAAACTAAGGGTCTTAGGTTTCGAGAAACTAGGAGTCTCGGGCTTTGAGAAACTAGGGGTCTCAAATTTTGAGGAACTAGGAGTCTCGGGCTTTGGAAGACTGGGGGAATTGGAGAAACTTGTGGTAGCAGGCTTTGAAAGACCGGGGGAATTGGAGAAACTAGGGTAGTGGGCATTGAGAAACTAGGAGTTTGTAGAATGCGACGTGCTGTTATAGCTGTAATCATGTGGTCATGTATAAAGTAGATAAATGCAAACAATAAAATGGAGGACAATTTGGAATGCTGAGCCATTTTTCTACAGATGCAAGAAGCTTAGAGTAACATGTGTTAAGAGCAAATGAAGTTTTTGAAATTCCAATAGTTTTTCATTTAGCTATATATAGATTTTTACAAGAATATAAAAAGGAGGATTTCAATATTTGATACATTAGTTGACATATTTATCTGCAAATATTATAGTATCTAGAATTTGTCTAGTAATAGCAATATCATAGTATCTTGAATATCCCTAAAATAAAGGAATACTCAGATTTACTACCTTATATGAGATTATTAAGGAATCAAACTTTTGATAAATAATTACTAATCACCTTGAAATTGTTAATTACAATGTATTTTATATCCTTTTTTTATTTATTATTTGTCTCTAAATCAAATCAAAATAAAAAGTGGATATCAGAGAGCCATCTGCAAATATTATAGTATCTAGAATTTGTCTTGTAATAACATATCATAGTATCTTGAGTGTCCCTTAAATAAAGGAATACTCAGATTTACTAGCTTATATGAGATTATTAAGGAATCAAACTTTTGTTAAATATTTACTAATCACCTTTTAATTGTTAATTAGAATGTATTTTATGTCCTTTCTTTATTTGTTGTTTTTCTCTTTAAATCAAATCAAAATAAAAAGTTGATATAAGAGAGACACAATATATCTTAATCAAGTATAGTTTAACTTGACACGCATACCACTCTATCACAATAATGATGACAATGTTGTTTCTTCCTTGTACAAAAAAATCATTACACTTTTTGTTAAATGTTTTTAAAATCTAAATATAAACTCCATCAATCTTATTTTATAAGGCATTGGTTTGACTGAATATTGCATCTTATGTTCACTTTATTTAAGTATTTATATTACTAGATTCATGCATAATTCGATAAAGGTGAGGTCTAGGGAAATTCTCAAAAGGATTGGATAAAATGTATAAGCTTTGGTTAGTCGTTCTATTACCTATGACGTTAAGGAATTTGTAGGAATTTTCATAAATGAAATGGGGCGAGTAGAACTCGACGTTATCGAACTTGGCATGAATAGGTTGGTCTGGGATGTTAATTTTTGAAGGTGTATTGAAAAATGGAGACTTTTTGGAGTATTTTTGCGTTTTTGTCCCATGCAAGCTTCCATAGTGGGTGACACACTACTTTTGCGGTGTAATTAATACCCGCTACAGAAGTCTCACTATAGCACTTCCACTATAGTGGGATTGAGCCGCTTTAGCGAGATTGGTCGCAATTAATGGAGAAAATTCCCCAAAGCCGCTAGTTATTTGGTAAGTACGTTTTGGGGAAGAACAAGGGCGACTTAATTAGGGCGAATTTTAGCCATTTTTCATTAAGAACCTTCGTAAATATAAGTAATCCAATCTTCAACTTCACACTTTGATTCCCTAGGCCATTGAGGTGCTATTAGGGACTCTAGGGAACACTTTGGTTTTGTTCCTAAGGTGGGAAGATCTGAGTTACTGAGGATTTTGGGTTGTAAAGCCTTGGGTTAATTGTTAAATGTTTTTCTTGATTTATCTATTGTTATTCACTCATGTAGCTATGGAATTGGTAGTTTTTGGTGAATTAATGGTGGAAAAGCCCTGGATTGGGTGAGAAGATCATAAGTTTGGCTTGGGGTTGAGATTAAGTTGTAATATGAGTATAATTAAGCCATTGGAGACTGAATCTTGTACTTGTTTTGTTAATTGTAGACCAATAACAAGCTAGCTAGGATTTGTAACAAGGGAAAGACTCAGGTCCAATAGATCTTTCAAGTCTTGATTCAAGAAAGGTGATAGTTTATTGTTTCCAACTTATGTAATGTATGGATGATAACTGTTTTTGTCATATTGTTTCTGCAATGCATGGTTAGGAAGATCAAATCAATGTAAGGTGATACCTTGTACACCATCACATGCAAAGAAGGTGTTTAATTTACTTGTGTTTACAAGTGTTACTATAGTTCATTATGATTATGATTCTGATTGTTTGTTGTGTAACCATTGGTTGGCTTGGATAACTCACCAGCTACATATATTAAGTTGGCTCAGGTACCACGCCTAGTACACGCTACTACATGATTGGATCGGGTAATAAACCTAGTTTGCCTTGGTACCACGCCTAGTACATGTTTGATTATGCTCCTATATGTTATTTCCTTGAATGAACTACATATTGTTTCACTAATTATTTATTAAATGAAAATATATATTTCACTCTAATGCTATCACTTTTATTTATAGTAATTGAGTTAAATTCAAATCATTTTGTGCTCCATATCTAAGTGTATCCGATCCTTTCAAATTAATATCTATCTATATAAATCAGAGAAGAAAAAAGAAGAAAAGTCTAACACTCTTATTTGAAGGAAAAACATTAATTATATTTTGTAAGTTTTTAAATTGTTTGAATTAGAAAATTCTTAGTTGTTAGCACTAACTAATTAGGAATGAAACTAAATAAGGGTAAATTATTTACTAAATTAGATATTATCACTTTGAAATATATGTAGTTTATAGATCCAACCTCAGAATGTTAATTTTTAGTCAAAATATTTCTTATTAGGAAAATAATTTAGTGTGATTTAAAAGTTAATTGTATCCACAAAAAAAAGTGATAAAAATAATAACAAATGTGTTTTCATACACAAAATATTATTATAAATACCCAAAGGCTAAGAACATTAGATGAATATTACCATTACAATTTAAACATTCTGCCTCTCGTACTCAAAAATCTATGATTATAATTCCTCTCCTCCATTAACTCACATGGCTTCAAAAAGTAACAACCTTAAGCAATTGATCCTAATTCCATCTACCGACTCTGACGACTGTCAACAATCCATTAAAGGCGTCAATGATTCCAACAAAGTGTCGAGGCTCCCTCGTTGGACCAAACAAGAAATTCTCGTTCTCATACAGGGAAAAAAGTGGTTCAAGATCGGATCCATCGAGCCCAAACCGGAGGTATGGAATTGGGTTCAACACAGGTTGAAGCGAAGTGGGATTCTATTTCATCCTACTGTAAAAGACAAGGGGTGAAGCGTGGACTAATTCAATGCCAGAAGAGATGGAGTAATCTGGCTAGGGATTTTAAGAAGATTAAAGAGTGGGAGTCTCAGATTAAAGAAGAAAAAGAGTCATTTTGGATGATGAGGAATGATTTTAAGAGAGAAAAAAATTACCTGTATTTTTTGATAGACAAGTGTTTGATATTCTTGATCATGGAAATGGCAATGAAGAAGGGTTAGATTTGGCTTCCGAGAGAGAAGTATTGTTTGATATTAGCAGAAGTTTTGTTGTAGGGGATGATGGGTTGTTTTCAGATGTACCACAAATGAATGAGGATGATGTTCCTATTCTAACTTCAGAGGGGCCACATCAGCCACTCTCTCAATTTTATCCTACAGAAGTAGGTGTAAGACAAACTACCACTCGAGGAGCTGATAAAGGAAGAGGTCAACAAGGAAGGAAAAGAAAGTGAAATGACTCAAATGATGAAAAACAAGGAATGTCCAACATCATTTAGTAAAAGCATTGGAAAGGAATGGCAAAATGGTGAGCTCCTAACTTGAAGTTCAGAATATTCATTCTAAACAGGATTGGGAGCAAAGAAAGGACCATGTTGATAACTTACTAGTTGTGCTAAACAAACTTGCAGGTGCTTTAGGAAGAATTGCAGATAAGTTATAGTGCCTAGTTCATTTAATTACAATGCAAAATATGATCTTTTAAGCTTTCGAAGGCTTAGCCTTGGCAAAAACCAACATATCACGACTACAAAACAAATAGTTGCTTTTTCTTAATTCTTTTTATACACAAGTATCTCTACGTTTTGTCACAATTTCTAGTCAGCCAAACTTCTATGTATATCTCACCAATTGGGCTTGCTTGCTCGATTTGCAGAAACATTGTATAAAAATCATAATATCTCGCTTCTAGGTGTCATTGTAATAGCATGAATTCCTTTAACCTATGGCATCGAATATCAAAAGTTTTGTTGAAATGTGTTTTCTCACTCATTTAGGTCATCAAGAAAATTTTAAAAATTGAATATTTTTATTTTAAATACTAAATCTTGCTTAAATTTGTTTTTGTTGATGTGCATTACTCAGAAACATGTTACTTGACTCACATTGAATATTTTTCTAAGCTAATTTTTAGGGCAAAACCTGAGATAATTTCAAAAAACACTAATGAGACTGATGCGTTTAAACAAAGGGAAGCCATATCCTACCTTTAGGAAAAACACACACAATCCAAATCATGACTTAGGAGCAGTTCCATTCTGAACAACCTCTGAACACTACCACACTATCAACAATGGAATCACAACATTAATACAGTTGTTTAGACACTAAAGTTACATATAATAGATACATACCTAAATTGGAGTAAGAAAGTGAAATATCGGATCCGCACCAAAAAATCCAAAATCAACTTTGTCAAAAGGTCTTAATTACCTCCCTAAACCTTTGTCCCAAAATGGAACACATTTTGGGGTTTGGAACGTAGCAAACAATAACATGCAACATAAAACATCATTAAAGCTAAAGACAAGGGATAGGCAGCCCCTTTGGGGTTGAAAATACCTCGAATTGTTTCTCCCCTATGTTCCCCAAGTACTCTAACGCATAGCCCCGCGTTCCAGAATCACGCTCAACCTTGAATCAACAAATTCAGAGTTCCACAACTCTCATAATTGAATTACAAACTTTATGTGAGAGCTGATCGTGTCAACTCTTAATACTGTTGCAGGTGCAGCAAAAACATCCAGAAATTTCGTGAAAGCACCTGGGGTAACACAGAAGGACCGCACTAAAGCAAACTTTGGCCGCTAAAGTGAAAGTATCCTAAGCAACAGGGCCTAAGATGGCCAGACTCGCTAAACTGAAGCCTTTACAACTAAAGTGTTACTTTCTTATACGAGCCATGATGCTAAAGCAGAACAGGGCCTAGGCCTTTACAACAGGGCCTAGGGCTTCACTTGGGTGCTCGGGATTGGTTCGGAATCTCATGCGTGCAAACAAGATATGCAACCCCACCAAATTTAACATTCCAAATTCAACTGAGAAGTTAAAGCTTCAAACTAAGTTCGTCTTGACAAAAAATGGGTCCCACACCCAAGCTCCATTTTAAGCCAAAGCTCATAAGGGGGCTCACAATTAGCCCTGAAACCTCCGGATCCACACGAAAGATCATTCTAGACTAAACTTAATTTTTTGGAGCTAACGGAACCCTCATAGTTGCATTTTGAGGTCGTTTCTATGAACTTTTGACTGAAGTCAGCCGTTCAAGCTTCAAAATCTTCAAAGCACATAAACTTCAACAAAAACAAAATGAACGACCAGTTGACTGAACAGTTAGTCTCAAATTATCATAAATTACTTGGGTTCGTTCTAGGAATGCTCTAAATGATGAAAATACGATATTTACACCGAAATGGAATTGAGGATCATTACAGTTAATCAAGTTTCACTATCAAGAACAAATAAGTCTATGTTTTTAAAGTTATGCTTGTCCATTCACAATAGTCATGTCCATTATTGTACAGTCTTCCTCTTATAAACGCTATCAAATGATAAATTAGTATAAAGAAGTATGGAAAAATCAGCAACAACCACCCACAAACACATATATATATATATATATATGTTTGTGTTCTCTTATGTTAAATGTTTCTTCCTTAAACGTGTCTTATTATGCTCTTGCACAGCCCTTAAGCTCGCTAGGCCCGTTATAGTTGATTTGACGATGAGGGTTGACTTACGTACTCGTGGATTTTAGTAGGTGTCATCATGACTTTAGATTTAGGTCATGACATGGAAAAACAAAAGTTGAAAGTTTATTCATTTGATGAATAACATTCAAGAAGATCATGAATTAACTACATATTGTTTTACTAATTATTTATTAAATGAAAACATATATTTTACGGTGATGCAATCATTTCCATTTATAATAATTGAGTTAAATTCAAATCATTTTGTGCTCCATATATAAGTATATCCGATACTTTCAAATAAATAGCTATCCTTATAAATCAGAGAATAGAAAAGAAGAAAAGTCTGACACTCTTATTTGTAGGGAAAAAAAATATATTTTGTAAATTTTTGAATAGTTTGAATTAAAAAATTATTAGTTGTAGCAGTAACTACTTAGGAATGAAACTAAATAAGGGTGAAATATTTACTAAATTAGATGTTATCACTTTGAAATATATGTAGTTTATGGATCCTACTTCATAATGTCAATTTTTAGTGAAAATATTTCTTATTAGAAAAATAATTTTGTGTGATTTAAAAGTTAATTAGGTAATTTGCCCGTGCTTCGCACGTTTATAAATAATAATTGTATTGAACTTGCAAATAATCCTTCACTAATATCCATACATTAAAAAAAATAGGATCTTAAAAAAATATTAACAATATTCCAACATGAATTTGATTATTTATCATTATCACATAACTCAAGAACCTCTTTTGGATGAATTATTCATGAAATAATAAATTGTTGGTTCTTTAATCAATATTAAAAGGAAAGTAACAAAGAAAATAAGAATATATATACAAAGACATTTCGTAAGAAAACAACACATTAAAGTTGCATAGATTATACAATTGTGATATGTGTCTTAGGAAAAAATTCAAAAATTTGTGAACAAAATTCAAAAAAGAAATTACGCCTGAGTGAAGAAATTTCATATCTATGTTAAAATAGATAATATATAAGCTTATATGTAGTACTTTTAAGTCATAGAATATAAAATCATGAATTCTTGGAACGGAGTACAATAATTATTTTCTGCACAATGAATATACCTACTATATGTGTATATGTTCAATATAACTAGAGACAATAACTTTGCAGAAACATAAACAACAGAGTTTAAAACATCTACTCAAAAACAACAATTAACATCATAAGCATAAATGAATAACTGTAAAAATTACCAGGATATGTAAAATTAGAATGAAATAGAAAGGAAAAAATCAAGTCCACTAAGTGCACAGTTTCCCCTTAAGAAAATTATTCCCCTCTAATACATGATGTTTAAAGAATTAGATCCTCTTAGGATGGAACGATTTTATTCACCAATGTATTAATACAAAAATAATGGTGTTAGTGTCAGTAAGCCACTCAACGGGAGCAAAGTACATGAATATTTAATTGTGCAGAAGAAGAAGAAGTTCAGAATTTTCATTGATTTAAAATGAGAGGAAATTCCTCTATTTATAGACAACAAAGGGTAGTATGAACAAATGCTTATTGTACCTTATCGGAAAGGTCACAACTGTTTGGAAATGTCACAACCCTTCGTAAAGGTCACAGCCTTTCATAAAC
>JAJOOH010000335.1:0-14879 GCA_029582605.1 Solanum gracilifrons | reverse complement strand
CAAAACATTAAGAACGAATTCAAAAAATGGAGGATATATACAATTGTCACGACCCAAGGGTACCCCCTAGACGTAATATGGCATACAAGACCCCGAGATGCCTCAAATAAGTCCATTAGCTTTTATAACATAAGATAATAAAAAGGAGCAGGCTTTTAAAACTTTTCAGCAATATCGATGTCTTTCATAAATGAAGCAGAAGTCTAATACACTTTGTCTCAAACCATCAAAAACATGAATATCTTGGGACACAACCCATACAATAGTGTTCAAACCATGAATTGAAAGAACATAAGAGAAATGGTGGCCATATCCTAGAATACTATGAGTACTCACCAATCTTCAATCTTGCTCTGGACCCTACATTTGAATAAGAAATGTAGGCAAGAGTATGTGTTAGTACATATATGTATTAAATATTATAGCTAACATAAACATCAACATAATAATAAGAGATAACAACATAAGTCATCATAAGTATAATCAATGCACATAAATAATCATAACATAGGAGGAAAACTTCTTGAAGTAAACTCAACTTATCCTTAGTCAAGACTTGGGTCATCAACCACTAGTCAAGAATATCATGGAAGGAAACTCAAGCAACAATTCAAGCTCATCATACAGCATAACAAAGTCTAGGTTATCTTGTATAGATATGGAGAATCACCTCTTTACCTTACAACAAAGGAACATGGGTAGTCCCCTCTAGTTCTTATATGGATCATGGGTAATCACCTCAAGTCCACCTCAACGTAGGGATCATAGGTACTCGCCTCTAATCAAACATAACATATGGATCATGGGTATTCACCTCTTGTCCAACAACATATTACATGGGCATCTGCCTCTTGTCATTCTATAAGGACCACTGGTACTCGCCTCTTATCCAATCATAACCTAAGAAGTTGGGGAGTCGCCTCTTGTTGCACTTTAAGGAATAAGGGTAATCTCTTATTTATCCTACTTCATGGAATATGGGTCATCGTTGATCGATTGACCAAGATAGCACACTTCCAGTCTTCATTCAGTGCAAAGTGCTTAGCCTATATCTACATTCATGAGGTGGTTTTTCTTCATGGTGTGTCGATCTCTAATATATAAAATCAGGGTACTCTGTTCACTACTAGCATCTGAAGGACTTTCCCATATGATTTCGGCACTCACGTTGACCTTAGCAAAGTCTTCCATTCTCATAATGATTGTCAGTCAAAGTGTACTATTCATATTCAAGAAGATATGTTACGAAATTGTGTTTTGGAGTTTGGAGCTCACTGGACCAATTCTTGCCTTTGGTGGAGTTTGCATAAAACAACAACTATCATTGTAGCATCCAGATGGCCCCATTTGACGCTTTATATGGTAGGCGTTGTTGCTCTACGATTAGTTGGTTTGATTTTAGAGCCTAGACCGTGTGGTAAAAAATTTATTCATGAGGCTTTAGAGGAGGTGAGGGTGATTAGGAACAAATTTCGGACAGCTCAGAGTTGGCATACAAGTTATGTTGATCTTAGACGATGAGCTTTGAGTTTTCCTGTGGGTGATAAATTTTTCCTCCATGTGTCTCCCATGAAGGGCGTGATGAGGTTTGAGAGGCCAGGAAAGCTTAGCCACAAGTATTTTGAGCCTTTTGCGATAGTTTGAGAGGTTACTTATGAGTTAGCTTTGCCTCTGCTGCTCTCAGCTATCCACCCAGTCTTTCATATTTTGATCCTGATGAGTTCAATGTACCCCAGTATGATGTAGTAGAGTTGTATGATCGCTTGACCTTCGTGGATGAGCTTGTTGCCATTCTTGCCAGAGATGTGTTGCGATTACGTTAGAAAGGAATTCATGTGGTTAAGGTCCATTAGAGGCATCGTCTAATTTACAAGGATCCATAGGAGACCGAGCATGATATGTGGGAGTAGTTTTCCATGTCTGTTTGAGCTTCCCGGTATTTCTTGACTCGTACTTTTGAGGACGAAATCCCATTTTAGTAATGCATGTTTTAATTAGCTCCAGGTCATTTATGTGCTTACGCCTCCTATGTGTCGTTCAGAGCATTCCTGTAGCGACCCCAAGTAATTTATGACTTGTTAGGGCTTACAATTTGGTCACCTTGCCGTTCCTTTCATTTTTATGCGAGGTTTAGTGTTTTGAAAGTTATTGAACCTTGAGTGGTCATTTTGTTTGAATGTTATTGAACCTTGAACTGTCATTTTTTATCAAAATTTCAGGAAGAAGGTTTCATAATTTGAGTTCATCAGCTCTACAAAGGCTATTTTAAGGTAGGGGCATAGTTGATTCGAGCCCGGAGACTTCTAGAGTGAGTCTGTGACATTCGAAGTTTTAACTTTGAAGCTTAAGCCAAGTGTTGACTTTTGTAAACATTCTTGGTAAACATTCACGGATGAGAATTATGTCAACACAGTTAGCTCCGAAATATCGAATTTTGTCTAGAACGACCTTTTGTGTGGTTCCTTAGGCTACCAGTCTCATTTTGAGCCTTCTTGTGGTTTTTCTCTAAAAATGGAAATCATGTATGGGACGGACTTTTTATCAAAATGACCTACGATTTTAATTTTGATGCTTCTGTTGACTCTGGAATGTCAAATTCGATGAGGTAGAATATCTCATTTGAGTGCATACAGTTCTGAACAAATCTCCGACACCCTGTGGAATTTGGAGTTTGAGAAACCAGGTAAAGTGTTCAACTCTAGTGCATGCTTTTAGCGACCACATATAGGACGCTTAGCGACCACATTTGGGTATTTATACACATAAACTTCAGCTTTCACCTTCAATTTTCAAAGGGTGATTTCTCCCTCCCCTGAGCATCGATTTTGGCGATTTGAAGTCCCACATTCTCAAAATCGTCGGGGCTACATTGTGGACTAATTTGATTGTGTTAGTTGCATTCCTTTTGAGGTAAATTTGGCGCGAAAGTTGCTGCTCCTTTTCCTTTAATTTTTGTTTTAGTAGTGTATTGTTGTTTCCGCTATTTTGGGTCGCAAATTTTGTCTTATTTTGGGACACAATACAAGGCATAGATTATGACCTTTTTACGGAATCAATTTCATAATTTTGACGCAGGTCCCACGATTCCCATTTGACTCTAAATGTTGACCTATCTCTATTTTGGGTGATTTTGATGTCTAAGTGATCGTATTGACGTTGTGATCCTATTTTTGATATCGTGGCAACGTTTAGAGTCCGTTCTGAAGAGAAGCTTCGGCCTTGCGATTTTGGAGTGCATGCGCTAAGCCTAGAGGTAGGCCACGACTTTCTTTCTAATTAGATGAGCATGAATGTGCGAATTCAAGATGATGAGTATCAATTGAGGGAGGTATGTAGTTATTCTTTCTTTTCCATCTAGAGACAATGGTTTAGGGTTGATTACGACTGATTCCAGGATAGAACCATGTTGGTGGAGGGTTTTGTGTGTGTTGTAGTATGCCATGTGATTTACTTGCTGATTACTTGTTTCGGGAGAATGTTTCGGCCTTAGACTCGGATATAAAAGTGTTGCTTTAGACCCATGCACCTTGTGACTATCGTATATCTCCTACATCATTTCGGATGGACTAGGATATAATAGTCTAATAGTATGACCTTAGCTTAGGATTTTACACTTCTTGTTAGTCTTTCTATCTCCCATCCCTATTAATGTGGCTCTGATGTATTATCGGAGGTTATGTGCTTTCTCGAGATTGGAGTGCTTCTGGCTTGGAGCCTTTTATTATATCGTTAAGGATGGACATCGATGCACAGTGGCTTAGATCCTACTTGAGATCCTTTTTGGAGTCGATACGCCTTCGGGTACTCTTTCTAGCTATGCGGCTGACGCCCCTAGGAGTCGATTGTCATGATGGGCAGACGGGTTATCTGAGATCCTCTACGGAGTTGACACGCCCTCGAGGAACTCGTTCTAGTTGGTCAGTTGACAACACTGGGAGTTGAATGGTTTGGCGGCCAGGGTTTATAGTCACTCTTCCTAGCTAGGCTTGGAGTTTACTAGTTGAGTTGATTGTCAGTCTTTCTAGCTGGACTAGGAGTTGACTAGTTTTTAGATTCTGATTTGGATTACTCTTCTGTCTTGGAGACTTAAATATTTTATGTACTTGTTGGGTTTACGGGGGTCCATGCGGGTTTTATTTAAACTTGTGCATGAGTGTACCCTCTGGATTTTGGGCCAAGTTAGGTTTAGTA
The DNA here is from genome assembly GCA_029582605.1 of Solanum gracilifrons. Classification (NCBI taxonomy): domain Eukaryota; kingdom Viridiplantae; phylum Streptophyta; class Magnoliopsida; order Solanales; family Solanaceae; genus Solanum; species Solanum gracilifrons. The sequence goes on along the minus strand of JAJOOH010000335.1, from coordinate 10,688 downwards.
TAGTTGTACTTAGATTTAATTTCGGTACGCTTCTGTTCTTCTTTTCATATCTGCTTTTACCTGTGTTTATGTCTAGATTTTATCTTTTCTGATTCTTTTTACCTTTCTTGTTAGGTCGGCTAGTGATGCCTACAGAGTACCTTTGTTTTGGTACTTATGCTATTTTGTACATCTTTTTGTGATGACTACTAAGTACCTTTGTTTTGGTAGCAGTTACCAACGGTGATCATTCGTGCCTTTTTTTTGCAGCTTGGGTATATCAGAGACGAGGGCGAACACTTGGCATCCTGGATCAGCCTTTGTATATATATATATTAGCTTGTCTTTTAACTTTGAGACGGCTTGTTGTGGTCTACTTTCGGACTTGCATTTATTCTTGTTAGACAACTCTGAACTCGCGACTTCCATGTTCTCGAAGGGTATCTAGTGCATCTAGTTTTGTGTTTTCTTTCTGTTATAGTCATTTCTTATCGCTAGTATTATTTTTTATTTAGTTCTACCCTTGTACTCAATACTTTTTGTTCTAGGTACGGGCTGACTTACCTACTAGTGAGTTTTAGTAGACGCCATCATGACTCGGGGAGTCAAGTCGTGACATCTTCGTCTAGTTCATTTTCTTCTTTAGTCACACATTACATCGATACAATTATCAATTAGTTTAGAGCGGCATCAAATTAAATGATATTATTTTTGAAAGGCATTGAGCAGTGTTTTATTTTTTTTTCTCATGTTGTTGTTGGCGTACTCAAAAGCATTACAAATGTTATAAATTTTGTTGATTACAAAAGTTAATCACATTTAATGATATTGATATTTTAAACACACAAAATCTTTTTGTATTTTGATAATCGAGAAATGAAAATAACAAGCTCTTATATTTATTAAATTGAGCAAAATTATGCACTCGTAAAATAAAGAAGGAATTGAGGGGATGCTATTAGATAGAAGAAGTAATAAGGGAAAAATAATAGGTAACAATAATGAGCAATAAATGACCCATATATTTTCCTGCAAATTTAAGATAACAAATAATTTCCTTTATGTTTTCTACGTAAATACAAAACATTAAGAACGAATTCAAAAAATGGAGGATATATACAATTGTCACGACCCAAGGGTACCCCCTAGACGTAATATGGCATACAAGACCCCGAGAGGCCTCAAATAAGTCCATTAGCTTTCATAACATAAGATAATAGAAAGGAGCAGGCATTTAAAACTTTTCAGCATATCGATGTCTTTCATAAATGAAGCGGAAGTCTAATACACTTTGTCTCAAACCATCAAAAACATGAATATCTTGGGACACAACCCATACAATAGTGTTCAAAACATGAATTGAAAGAACATAAGAGAAATGGTGGCCATATCCTCGAATACTATGAGTACTCACCAATCTTCAATCTTGCTCTGGACCCTACATTTGAATAAGAAATGTAGGCAAGAGTATGTGTTAGTACATATATGTATTAAATATTATAGCTAACATAAACATCAACATAACAATAAGAGATAACAACATAAGTCATCATAAGTATAATCAATGCACATAAATAATCATAACATAGGAGGAATACTTCTTGAAGTAAACTCAATTTATCCTTAGTCAAGACTTGGGTCATCAACCTCTAGTCAAGCATATCATGGAAGGAAACTCAAGCAACAATTCAAGCTCATCATACAGCATAACAAAGTCTAGGTTATCTTGTATAGATATGGAGAATCACCTCTTTACCTTACAACAAAGGAACATGGGTAGTCCCCTCTAGTTCTTATATGGATCATGGGTAATCACCTCTAGTCCACCTTAACATAGGGATCATGGGTACTCGCCTCTAATCAAACATAATATATGGATCATGGGTATTCGCCTCTTGTCCAACAACATATTACATGGGCATCTGCCTCCTGTCATTCTATAAGGACCATTGGTACTCGCCTCTTTTCCAATCATAACATAAGAAGATGGGGAGTCACCTCTTGTTTCACTTTAAGGAATAAGGGTAATCTCCTATTTATCCTACTTCATGGAATATGGGTATTCGCTCATATCCATCTCATTTGGAGGTCATAGGTGATCGCCTCTAGCCTTATTAGTATCTTAGTCATTAGCATTAGATTCATTTTAGGTGAGCAATCCTTTCAATCTAGAATCAGTCAATGTGAGAAAGCCTTTGAATTAATGAAACCAAAAAAGACCCAACTGCCCCTAACAATTACTGACAGCTGGCCATCGACAGACCCCAGTTGATGGGCCGTGGTCTGACCCACCGCCCGTCTTGGTGGACCGTGGTTGGCAATCAGAAACCAAAATCTTGGTCTACGAACCACGGACCCTGACCACAAACCGTGGTCTGACGTACGGTCTGTAGGTATTGCCGTAGTTATTTACCTACAACCACTAGGCAGGATGGCCAACCCACGGATCCTCTTACGGTTCGTGGTCCAACCTACATACTGTGGTTGGCCTCCGTTGTTTGCACCTGCATCTTCCAAAAATCTGGTTTATTTCCCTTTTTCGGATACAGGGTGTTACAATATCTCCCACTTGGGACCATTCATCCTTAAATGAGATTCAAATTGGTTATAAAAGAGAACGAGAGAAACAAACAGCCCAACTTACAATGCAATGCATACAACCAAGGAGGAACTATTGACTCCAAGCTAAGAGGTTCTCAGAACATCAAACGAGGGGTGAACCTACTCTATTAGCCCATTACGCATGCAATGCAAATAAATAAGGAGGAAACATCAACTCAAAGCTAATCATACTGAAATGCATCTCAATGGAGTAGGAACTACGTCTAGCAACCCAACTTGAAAGAATTTTCAACATTACTAATTTACAGGGAGGAACTACCTTCTCCAAGCCAAAAACATTCTCCACACAATCTCATGGAGCTCATAGGCAATTCAATCTCAAAAAGCATGTTCAACAATTTAGCTCATGAAGTCCATAATCAACTCATACTCAATGCGCTACAACATGAGGAAAATCAATCATATAAACTCACTTTCTTTCAAAACACAAGTTTTCATGAACATGCATAACATAAGGAAAACATGGGAACATCTAAACACACATGACTTCAAACAAGGACTAAATCTTGAGGAAACTCATTACCTCAAGCTAGAGTCGAAGGAAAAATATGAGGATATCGGGACTTCATATCGTCCTCGGCCTCCCAAGTATCATCCTCAACTAAGTGATTCCTCCACAATAATTTCACGGAAGCAAGTTCGTTGTTTCTCAACTTCTTAACATGCCGGTCAAATGTCACAACCCAGGGGTACCCCCTAGAGGTAACAAGGCACATAGAACCCCGTAAGGCACCATGTAATCCCCTTAGCATCTCATAAGATACGAATAGAACAATAAAGAGAAGAAAACACATTTCAAGTCCTAAAAGTCTTTATAAAGGGAAGCGGAAGTCTAGACTTGTCTGAAAATAGCAATCTATTGCAATAGTACAAATGAAAAGGGACACAACCCATACATCACAGTTCGGAATGAAAATACTAGAAATGAAACTCAAAGTGAAACTCCTATCCACGAATCATGAGGACTCACCACTAGCAAGGAGAATAGTCAAATCCAACCTTGAACCAAATTATGACCACCTTAAGAACTGTACCCTACACTTGGATAAAAAAATGGATTAGTAGTAAAATGCACTAAGTATGATAGTCATGCTTAAAAACCTTGAAAACATGTAAAAAGGGACATTTTTGTTGAATGCATACAGTTTAGTAAGTTAGAGCACCATTTCAAGAGAATGGAAAAGCATAAGTCATAAGCATTCTCATTACATAGAGCATCATATGATAGGAGAAGCATACCATAAGTACCCTCAAAGTCTATGTGTGCAATGCACGGATAAGATCCCATAATCCTACCAATGATAATTAAAGCTTATTGAGTAACCACAGTTCATAATTCATTTCCTGTCATAGGAAGGAATAAACCTTAACCGACACAGGCCATGTGAGCTAAACATGGAATCTGGTGTTACCTACACCAAAAAGGGTTGTCCTACTTGCCTAAGCTAAGACCATGGTTTGTTAGCTTTTAGGTGGATCCACTAGCTAAAGACCTATGGGGGCACATAGTTTATGGGATAAAGACATCGCTACTAGAAACCCGCCCTTTCTAACAGAGGAGTTTCTATCTCAAGATATTGCTTCTACATACCCGTTCTTCCTGATGGAGGAGCTTCTATATCATAACAATATCCACTCGGTGCTATGAATGTATCCCACGTAGTACTTGTTATGTCATAACTTGGTTCATTAGAATAGCTCATTAGATCATGCGTGAGATTTACATTTCACCGTCCATGTCTACATGTACATTAGATTCAATTAGATGAGAATTTCCTTTCAACCTTAGAATCATCATATTGTGAGAAAACCTTTCATATCATGTTCATTATGTGTTCATGAGAATAGAATTTCAATCAACACAACAACAATATCGTAATCATGGACACTTCACTCTCAAGGTGTTCTTAAAGAATATAAATAACCTTCATAATTCATGCATTATATCACATCTTGCCTTTTCAAAGTCAAAGCTCATCTAAATCAACACATCTAGAATTACTACATTAGATACGGATAATAACATAATTCAAATAGCTCAATTACTGCATGGAAAATCTCATAATATCCTTCTTTCATCAATTCACCCACATCACAAGGTCATAAATTGGAAATATAGGGATTTCATGAATTCTTGGGGATTTCAAGATAAAAACAATAATAAATCATCAATTCAATCCTAATATAAAGTAATTAAATCATTAGAATCGTTTTTGAAAAGGAATCCATGACTTGAAGTAAAACCCTAGCTTTTGGGGAAATTACAAGGTTTGAAAGTGAGTTTGGAGGGACTCCATGGATGTAGACTATCCATGGATGAAGGACTACCATACCTTAGTGATGAAACCCAAGGAATTTTAGTAGAAACCCTAGCTTCTTGAACCCTAGCTCCAACTTCCTTCTTCTTCTTCCTTGAAGTTCTAAAGAGAGAATATTTACAGAAGATGAACTCTTTGGGATTTGATTTGGGTTTTGGGAAATAATGGGGTGAATGGGTGTATTTTGACTTAAAGGACTTATATAGGTTTATAAAAATAAGGTAAAATTACTTCACTTTGATAGGACTTAAAAAGGAAATACCCAAAATTCTCCTCACTTTATGTGATCTGCAAGGGACCATGTGGGGATCCGAGAGCCGTGGTAATGACCACGAGTTGTGGTCCCATCCGTGGTCTCGAAGAAGTGGCTAGGCATTCCATGCCTTTTAGACCACACACCCAAGGCAACCTCACAAGGGTCTCCACGATCCATGGAGCTAGCCATGAGATGTTTGTCCCTCTCGTGGGCCTTGACGCAATGGCTAGGCCAAGCCACCGTATTTGGACATTCTACTAAGACAAGTTCTAATCCACTCCCACGAGCCATCTAACGCTTCACAAGCCATGAAGTTGCTCATGTGGAGGGGCCATTTTTTAGGGAGCCTAAAGAGGCTACTGCCTCCACCAACACGAGTGGCACCACGACTCGTGGTGTCCACTACAGGTCATGAAGACCCTCGTGGTCTTGGTGGGAAATGCCTTGGCCCCTTATCTTGGCCGTTTCCCATTTTCCTTGGATCTTGACCTTCTCCCTTGACATTAACCCACACATTTTAGCTCTAATTTATCGGACTAGTTTCTGAGGTGTTACAGTATCTCCCCCTTGGGAACATTCTTCCTCGAATGTCGATCTAGACACCTTACAAATAAAAGACTCAAGACTAGAAGCCCATCACGCATGAAACATCAAAATATTACAAAATTCATAGGAGGAAACATCAACTCCATCTCAAACATAATCAATGCAACACAAAGAAGTCAGAACTACATCTAACAACCCAATATGCATGAAAACTCAATATTTCTCATAATCATAGAGGAACTACCTTCTCCAACTAAAATCATGCCCAACACAATATCATGGAGCCAATATGCAATTTCTCTCAAAAGCGTACTAAAGCATATTCATCAACTCATCTCATGAAGTAAAATAGGAAATCCATACTAAATGCACAATAATATGAGGAACATAAATCATGAAAACTCATTTTATTAGTAAACATGAATTTTATCAAGAACATGCATAACATAAGGAAATCATGGGAAGCACACTTACGACACATGACTCCCAAAACACTAAAACTTAAGAGGAACTACTTACCTCAAGCTTGAATAGGAGTAAAAGGAAAAAGATGAGGATATCAGGACTTGATTCGACCTCGACCTCCTAAGTAGCACCCTCAACTAAATGATTTCTCTATAGAACCTTCACGGAAGCTATTTCCTTGTTTCTCAGTCTCTTGACTAGCCGGTCTAGGATCTCTACCGGAACATCTACATATGAAAGACTTTCGTCAACTCCCAACCCTCCTAGGGGAATAATGGACACAAGATCACCAATACATTTCTTCAGCATAGAAACATAAAATATCGGGTGAACCGGAGCCAACTCATTTTGCAAATCCAACTCATAGGAAACTTTCCCAATACGTTTCAAAACTTGGTAAGGGCCTATATACCGGGGACTAAGTTTTCCCTTCTTGCCAAAACTCATCACACCTTTCATTGGTGAGATTTTTAGATAGACCCAATCATTAACTTCAAATTCTAGATCCCTTCTTCTAAGATCGGCATAAGACTTTTGTCTACTTTGAGCCGTTCTCAGCCTCTCTCTAATAAGCTGAACTTTATCAGTAGCTTCATAAACCGATTTGTGACCAATAAGAGCAATTTCATCTGCATCAAACCAACTAACCGGAGACCTACATCTCCTACCATACAAGGCTTCAAAAGGAGCCATAACAATACTTGAGTTGTAGCTATTATTATAGGCAAACTCTATTAAAGGCAAGTGGTCATCCCAATTACCCTTGAAGTCTATAACACATGCCCTTAAAATATCCTCTAATGTTTGGATGGTACTCTCCGCTTGCCCATCGATTTGGGGATGAAAAGTCATGCTAAGCTTAACCTTCGTACCAAGCCATTTTTGGAATGACTTCCAAAAGTCTGAAGTAAATGACTACCCCAATCCGAAATAATATATAAAGGAACCCCATGCAACTTCACCATCTCACTTATATAAAGCTTTTGCATAGTCTTCCGCCGAATTTGAAACCTTGACGGGGATAAAGTGGGCTGATTTTTTCATCTGATCTATAATGACCCAGATAGAATCATGTTGCCTTCGGGTGCGAGGCAAACCGACAATAAAATCCATATTCATCTCTTCCCCCTTTTAAGTGGGAATTGGTATATCTTGGGATAAGCCTCCTGGCCTTTGATTTTCTACCTTAACTTGTTGACAATTCGTACATTTACCCAAAATTCCCGCAGTATCTTTCTTCATTCCATTCCACCAATAGACTTCCCGTAGATCACGGTACATCTTGGTGGCTCCCGGATGAATAGACCTTGGTTCCTAAGTACCCCATCTCCCCCTTGCGAGAAAGCCTCAACGGAATTTTTAACTACCGACTCTTTCAAGTCAACTAATATAGGATCAAGGTCTTGCTTAGACTTCACATCCATCATAAAGGACGATTCAGAACCATTATGGACTATGACACCACCCTTGGTGGAATCCACTAGTTGAACACCTAGCTAAGCCAACCTATGCACATCACGAACCAATTCTTTCTTTTCATTCTCTACATGAGACACACTACCCATGGACAATCTACTAAGAGAATCCGCTACCACATTATCTTTGATGGGGTGATAAATGACACTCATGTCATAGTCCTTCAATAATTCTAACCACCTTCGTTGACGAAGATTCAAGTCGTTTTGACTAAACAGATATTGTAAGCTCTTATAATCGGTAAACACATCAACATGCACTCAATATAGATAATACCTCCTTATTTTTAAGGGAAAAACAACTGCCGCTAACTCAAGCTCATGGGTAGGATAATTCTTTTCATGGACTTTAAGTTGCCTTGAAGCATAGGTAATCACCTTGCAATTTTGCATAAGCACGAATCCCAACCCAACTCTAGAGGCAATACAATATACCATAAAACCATCGGTACCCTCCGGTAAGTTCAACACCGGAGAAGAAGTAAGTCTATCTTTCAACTCTTGGAACCTCTTCTCACAAGCTTCCGACCATACAAACTTAGCTTTTTTTTGAGTCAACGTCGTCGAAGGAGAGGCAATTAAAGAAAAACCCCAATAAATCTCCTATAGCAACCGGCCAAACCCAAGAAGCTTCTAATGTCTATCAGTGATAGAGGTCTAGGCCAACTCTTGAACGCATCTGTCTTCTTAGGATCTACCTCAATACCCTTACTTGATAAAATATGACCAAGGAATGTTACAGACCTTAACCAAAATTCACACGTGCTAAACTTTGGAAAATGTTTATGCTCCTTAAGACCTTGCAATACAAATCTCAAATGGTCCACATGCTCATTCTTACTCCTTGAATAAATCAAAATATCATCGATAAACATGATCACAAACATGTCAAGATATTGTCAGAACACTCTAGTCATTAAGTCTATGAATGCCACTGAAGCGTTAGTCTAACCAAAGGACATTGCTAAGAACTCATAGTGACCATATCTTGTTCGGAAGGTTTTCTTAGGAATATCAATCCCTCTCACCCTCAATTGGTGATAACCCGAACAAAGATCAATCTTAGAGAAATAACTAGCCCATTGAAGTTGGTCAAACAAGTCATCAATTCTCAGAGAGGATATTGATACTTGATGGTCATTTTATTCAATTGACGATAATCAATGCACATTCGAAGAGATCCATCCTTCTTGTTAGCAAACAACACTGGAGCACCCCATGGAGAGATACTTAGTTGAATAAAACCCTTGTCCAGCAAATCCTTTAATTTTTCTTTCAAATCCTTTAACTCCGCCGGAGCCATTCTATAAGGAGGAATGAAGATATGTTGTGTATCCGTAAGAAGGTAAATACCAAAATTCATTTCCTTCTTAGGAGGAATGCGGTGCAAATCATCGGGGAAAACATCCGAAAACTCATTAAATACCAGAATCGACTCAAGAGACGGGGTTTCGGAATTTACGTCCATCACCCTAACAACATGGTAAAAGCAACCTTTCAAGATCATCCTTCTAGATTTATGGTAAGACACATATTCACCTCTAGGAATAGAATTTCCTCCTTTCCACTCTAAGATAGGCCCATACAAAAATTAGAATCTAACCACCCGATTCCTACAATCAATAGAGGCATAACATGCAAGCAACCAATCCATACCAAGAATCACATCAAAGTCTAACATGTCAAGGTCTACCAAGTCAACAAGAGTAACTCTATGGGAAAAGGAAATATGACATCTTCTATAAACCCTCTTAGCCACCATAGTATTACCAACCGGGGTAGAAACCAAAAAAGGTTCTAATAACACTTCGGGAAGAATATCAAACTTCATGGCCACAAAAGGTGTTACGAGGGACAAAGTAGCACCGGGATCTAACATGGCATATACATTATTAGAATAGAATTTTAACATATCGGTCACCACATCCGGGGAGCTCTCTTGGTCAACTTGGGATTGAAGATCATAAAAGTGGTTTTGCTTTTGGGCATTGGAATTTGTACCGCTAGGAGGAGCTTGCTTGTCCTCTTTTCTCTTACTCGAAAGTGTTGGGAATTTCCTTAATTGATAACAACCCTTACCATAACTGTCACGATCCAAGCCTAGGACCTAGACGTGACCGGCGAATGGGGAACCCGAAGGAACCCCAAACAAGCCTCATAGCGTATCATTACACATCCTTGGTCGCGGAAGCAATTAAAATGACCATAAGCGGTAAGCATAATCAAGGGGGGAAATCCGGGCTAAGGGAGCAAGAAAAAAAGAAGGAATGATACATAAATACCATAGATGAGTCAAGCTCAAGCAACATACACAACTTGTCCAACACCACCTCTAAACGTGGGTACTTAGCGGGGACCAAGACAAACTACAGGGCTCACCCTCATAGTATATACATAACAAAAAAAGGAAAATTCTTATTCATAGCAAGAGATCATAAGCAACGTCCCCGGAATGGAGGACTCACCAATAACCTCGATAGAAAATCGTACTAGCCGCGCGGAGGAGGATGGTCAAGCGATGCTCCGGTTCCTACATGGTGACATTATGTAGGCATAGAGTATGCATTAGTACGTTTGAATGTACTAAGTATATGGGATGCAATGCAATGCAACAATAGATGGACATCATAGGCAAAATGCATAATCATACCCGATAGATAGCACATTAATGAGATGATATGTATAATGATGCTTTACATAAAAATAATATTTAGTGGGGCGTAGTACATGTGTGGCGAGTGACCATCAATATAGTATTTCCAAGGCCTACCACCCCCTTGGAGAGGCGAAAGAGGTACAAACCCCTCAATATGGTTACCCGGGCCTACCATTCCCCGAGCTAGGGACCAAGGTACAAACCCATCGATATGGTCATATGGTCCAACTACCCCCCGTACTAGGCAACCAACGTACCAATCCCTCGATATGATTACCCGGGCCTACAACCCCCCGAGCTAGGCTTGGTCGACTCACAACACTTATATAGAGAAATTCATATACATGTGTCCATTTCATCATCATTTCAGT